>PISX010002399.1:137500-162110 GCA_004024625.1 Mellivora capensis | reverse complement strand
CCACCAACAGTGTAGGAGGGTTCCCCTTTCTCCGCATCCTCGCCAGCATCTGTCATTTCCTGACTTGTTAATTTTAGCCATTCTAACTGGTGTGAGGTGATATCTCATTGTGGTTTTGATTTGTATTTCCCTGATGCCCAGTGATGTGGAGCACTTTTTCATGTGTCTTTTGGCCATCTGGATGTCTTCTTTGTAGAAATGTCTGTTCATGTCCTCTGCCCATTTCTTGATTGGATTATTTGTTCTTTGGGGGTTGAGTTTGCTAAGCTCTTTATAGATTTTGTACACTAGCCCTTTATCTGATATGTCCTTTGCAAATATCTTCTCCCATTCTGTCAGTTGTCTTTTGGTTTTGTTAACTGTTTCCTTTGCTGTGCAAAAGCTTTTGATCTTGATGAAGCCCCAATATTCATTTTTGCCCTTGCTTCCCTTGCCTTTGGCGTTGTTCCTAGGAAGAAGTTGCTGCGGCTAAGGTCGAAGAGGTTGCTGCCTGTGTTCTCCTCAAGGATTTTGATGGATTCCTTTCTCACATTGAGATCCTTCATCCATTTTGAGTCTATTTTCATGCGTGGTATAAGGAAATGGTCCAGTTTCATTTTTCACACGTGGCTGTCCAATTTTCCCAACACCATTTGTTGAAGAGGCTGTCTTTTTTCCATTGGACATTCTTTCCTGTTTTTTCGAAGATTAGTTGACATAGAGTTGAGGGTCTATTTCTGGGCTCTGTTCCATTGATCTATGTGTCTGTTTTTGTGCCAGTACCAAACTGTCTTGATGATGACAGCTTTGTAATAGAGCTTGAAGTCTGGAATTGTGATGCCACCAACTTTGGCTTTCTTTTTCAATATTCCTTTGGCTATTCAAGGTCTTTTCTGGTTCCATATAAATTTTAGGATTATTTATTCCATTTCTTTGAAAAAAATGGATGGGATTTTGATAGGGATTGCATTAAATGTGTAGATTGCTTTAGGTAGCATAGACATTTTCACAGTATTTGTTCTTCCAATCGAGGAGCATGGAACATTTTTCCATTTCTTTGTGTCTTCCTCAATTTCTTTCATGAGTACTTTATAATTTTCTGAGTATTGATTCTTTGCCTCTTTGGTTAAGTTTATTCCTAGGTATCTTATAGTTTTGGGTGCAATTGTAAATGGGATTGACTGCTTACTTTCTCTTTCTTCTGTCTTGTTGTTGGTGTAGAGAAATGCAACTGATTTCTGTGCATTGATTTTATATCCTGACACTTTACTGAATTCCTGTACAAGTTCTAGCAGATTTGGAGTGGAGTCTTTTGTGTTTTCCACATATAGTATCATATCATCCTCAAAGAGTGATAGTTTGACTTCTTCTTTGCCAATTTGGATGCTTTTAATATCTTTTTGTTGTCTGATTGCTGAGGCTAGGACTTCTAGTACTATGTTGAATAGCAGTGGTGATAACGGACATCCCTGCCATGTTCCTGACCTTAGCGGAAAAGCTCTCAGTTTTTCTCCATTGAGAATGATATTTGCAGTGGGTATTTCATAGATGGCTTTGATAATATTGAGGTATGTTCCCTCTATCCCTATACTTTGAAGAGTTTTGATCAGGAAGGGATGCTGTACTTTGTCAAATGCTTTTTCAGCATCTATTGAGAGTATCATATGGTTCTTGTTCTTTCTTTTATTAATGTATTGTATCACATTGATTGATTTGCGGATGTTGAACCAACCTTGCAGCCCAGGAATAAATCCCACTTGGTCGTGGTGAATAATCCTTTTAATGTACTTTTGGATCCTATTGGCTAGTATTTTGGTGAGAATTTTCGCATCTGTGTTCATCAGGGATATTGGTCTGCAATTCTCTTTTTTTGATGGGATCCTTGTCTGGTTTTGGGATCAAGGTGATGCTGGCCTCATAAAATGAGTTTGGAAGTTTTCCTTCCATTTCTATTTTTTGGAACAGTTTCAGGAGAATAGGAATTAATTCTTCTTTAAATGTTTGGTAGAATTCCCCTGGGAAGCCATCTGGCCCTGGACTTTTGTTTGTTTGGAGATTTTTGATGACTGTTTCAATCTCCTTACTGGTTATGGGTCTGTTTAGGTTTTCTATTTCTTCCTGGTTCAGTTTTGGCAGTTTATATGTCTCTAGGAATGCATCCATTTCTTCCAGATTGTCAAATTTGCTGGCATAGAGTTGCTCATAATATGTTCTTATAATTGTTTGTATTTCTTTGATGTTGGTTGTGATCTCTCCTCTTTCATTAATGATTTTATTTATTTGGGTTCTTTCTCTTTTCTTTTTGATAAGTCTGGCCATGGGTTTATCAATCTTATTAATTCTTTCAAAGAACCAGCTCCTAGTTTCATTGATTTGTTCTATTGTTTTTTTTGTTTTTGTTTTTGTTATTTTTTGTTTGTTTGTTTCTATTTCATTGATTTCTGCTCTAATATTTATTTTTTCTCTTCTCCTGCTGGGTTTAGGCTTTCTTTGCTGTTCTTTCTCCAGCTCCTTTAGGTGTAGGGTTAGGTTGTGTATTTGAGACCTTTCTTGTTTCTTGAGAAAGGCTTGTATTGCTATATATTTTCCTCTCCGGACTGCCTTTTCTGTGTCACACAGATTTTGAACTGCTGTGTTTTCATTATCATTTGTTTCCATGATTTTTTTCAATTCTTCTTTAATTTCCTGGTTGACCCATTCATTCTTTAGAAGGATGCTGTTTAGTCTCCATGTATTTGGGTTCTTTCCAAATTTCCTCTTGTGATTGAGTTCTAGCTTCAGAGCATTGTGGTCTGAAAATATACAGGCAATGATCCCAATCTTTTGATACTGGTTGAGACCTGATTTATGACCCAGGATGTGATCTATTCTGGAGAATGTTCCATTTTCACTAGAGAAGAATGTGTATTCTGTTGCTTTGGGATGGAATGTTCTGAATATATCTGTGATGTCCATCTGGTCCAGTGTGTCATTTAGGGCTTTTATTTCCTTGTTGATCTTTTGCTTGGATGATCTGTCCATTTCAGTGAGGGGAGGGTTAAAGTCCCCTACTATTATTGTATTATTGTCAATCTGTTTCTTTGATTTTGTTATTAATGGATTTATATAGTTGGCTGCTCCCATGTTAGAGGCATAGATATTTAAAATTTTTAGATCTTCTTGTTGGACAGATGTCCAACATATCAGACTTTGAGTATGATATAGTGTCCTTCCTCATCTCTTATTATAGTCTTGGCTTAAAATCTAATTGATCTGATATAAGGATTGCCACGCCAGCTTTCTTCTGATGTCCATTAGCATGGTAAATTGTTTTCCACTCCTTCACTATAAATCTGGAGGCGTCTTTGGGTCTAAAATGAGTTTCTTGTAGGCAATATATTGATGGGTTTTGTTTTTTTATCCATTCTGAAACCCTGTGTTTTTTGATTGGGGCATTTAGCGCATTTACATTCAGGGTAACTATTGAGAGATATGATTTTAGTGTCATTGTATTGCCTGTAAGGTGACTGTTACTGCATATTGTCTCTGTTCCTTTCTGATCTACTACTTTTAGGCTCTCTCTTTGCTTAGAGGACCCCTTTCAATATTTCCTGTAGAGCTGGTTTGGTGTTTGCAAATTCTTTCAGTTTTTGTTTGTCCTGGAAGCTTTTTATCTCTCCTTCTATTTTCAATGATAACCTAGCTGAATATAGTATTTTTGGCTGCATGTTTTTCTCATTTAGTGCTCTGAATAGATCATGACAGTTCTTTTTGGCCTGCCAGGTCTCTGTGGATAAGTCCACTGCCAGTCTAATATTTTTATCATTGTATGTTACAGACTTCTTGTCCTGGGTTGCTTTCAGGATTTTCTCTTTGTCTCTAAGACTTGTAAATTTTACTATTAGATGATGGGGTGTGGACCTATTCTTATTGATTTTGAGGGGAGTTCTCTGCACCTCCTGGATTTTGATGCTTGTTTCGTTTGCCATATTAGGGAAAGCTCTACAATAATTCTCTCCAATATACCTTCTGCTCCCCTCTCTCTTTCTTCTTCTTCTGGAATCCCAATTATTCTAATGTTGTTTTGTCTTATGGTATCACATATCTCTCGAATTCTCCCCTCGTTGTCCAATAATTGTTTGTCACTCTTTTGCTCAGCTTCTTTATTCTCTGTCATTTGGTCTTCTATATCATTAATTCTTTCTTCTGCCTCATTTATCCTAGCAGTAAGAGCCTCCATTTTTGATTACACCTCATTAATAGCTCTTTTTATTTCAACTTGGTTAGATTTTAGTTTTTTTATGTCTCCAGAAAGGAGTCTTATTTCTCTGGACAGGGTTTCTCTAATATCTTCCATGCCTTTTTTGAGCCCGGCTAGAACCTTGAGAATCATCATTCTGAAGTCTAGATCTGACATATTCCCAATGTCTGTATTGATTAGGTCCCTATCCTTCGGTACTGCCTCTTGTTCTTTTTTTTTTTTCCCTGCCTTGTCATTTTGTCCAGATAAGAATATATGAAGGATCAAATGAAATACTAGCATGGACCCCAGGAAAATGTGCTTTAACCAAATCAGAAGAGACCCCAAATTGTGAGGGGGAGAAAGGAGGTAAAAGAAGTTCAGAAAAAAAAAATTTAAAAGAAAATAAATAAAGAAAAAATATAAAAAAGAAAAAAATATATATATATTAGACTGGTGACTAGAACAGGGTCACCCACTTAACTTTGGGAGTATTTTGGTCTCTTAGAAGAAACTACCTCCCAAAATTTTTAAGAATTAAAAACATATATAAGGGTAAACACAATGAAGGGATGGAATATGACTATGAAGATAAAAAAATTAATTTCTAACAAAGGAGTTGATAAGGTAAGTTGGTTGGGAGAATAAAGAAAAAGAAAGCGGAAAGAATTTGCTCAGGCTGGAGACTAGATCAAGCCCGGTGCTAGATTTAGGGTGTATTTTGATCTATTAGAAGAAGTTGTACCCCAAATTTTTAGAAGAAAAAACCCTATGTATATACAAAAAATAAAGTTAGATACAATGAAGGACAACATATGACTAAAATAATGAAGATAAAAAAAGAATTTTTTTAAATGAAAGGTATTAAGATAAACTAGTTAAAAAATGTTAAAAGAAGGAAGGGTAAAAGTTTAAAAAATTAGCAGAAGAAAAAAAAATTAAAAAATTAATTAACTTTGTAAGACTAAAGATTCATGGGGGAGAAAGCCATGAATTCTATGCTTTGCTTTCTCCTCCTCTGGAATTCCGCTGTTCTCCTTGGTAAGTAAACTTGGGCTTGGCTGGATTTCTTGTTGATCTTCTGGGGGAGGGGCCTGTTGTAGTGATTCTCAAGTGTCTTTGCCCGAGGCGGAATTGCACAGCCCTTACCAGGGGCCAGACTAAGTAATCCACTCAGGTTCGCTTTCAGGAGCTTTTGTCCCCTGAATGCTTTCCGTAGAGTTCTGGAGGACGGGAATGAAAATGGTGGCCTCCTAATCTCTGGCCCAGAGGAGCCAAGAGCTCAGGGCCCCTCTCTTCAGTGAACCCTCAGAGAAAAGCGCTCAATCATTCCCGTCTCCCCTATAATAATAAAACCTGTGCTCCGAACTCACCCAGCCTGTGACCAAGTGTCTCTGTCTCTGGCACACAGCTCCACCTGGAGTCTCCAAACCCCACAGATCCCTGAGTTCTTCCAATTCGGGGTCTCCCTGGATCTTGTGGGGACCCTACTCACAGAGCACCGCTGTGCCACGGATTACGGTTCAAGGTAACTCTGAGCTGAGAGCTCACTCCTCAGCTCTGTCTCTGTAGCAGGCTTCCCTGCTCTAATACCTGCAAGCTCTGTGACCCTCAGACACCCCTGATCCTTCTGTGACCCCGTGGGTCCTGAGGCCATGCTGTCCCTGTGTGGGCTCTGGGGCGATGTCCCTCAGTGAAGCAGACTTTTAAAAGTCCAGATTTTGTGCTCCATTGCTCCACTGCTTGCCGGGATCCAGCCCCTCTCCCCGGAGTCTATCTTCCCGTCGCTTTGGATTCACTTCTCGCTGGTCCTACTTTTCAGAAAGTGGTCGATTTTCTGTTTCTAGAAGTTTTGCTCTTCTTCTCTTTGATCTCCTGTTGGATTTGTAGGTGTTCGTAATGGTTTGATAAGCTATCTAGCTGATCTCCTGCTACCTGATGTTGTCTCAGCCTGCTACTTCTCCGCCATCTTGACTCCTCCCCCTGGATTTCAAGTGGTTTATTTTGGCTGTGATAACAGAGAGCAGGGGTGAAGGAAGAGGGTGAGTAAAGTCAGGTAGGAAACAAAGTCAATATAAAGACCTCAGAGTTAGTTGCTAGGGTGAACAATTCATGTTTAGTCCTACTAGCTCAGTGGTTGTGCGAACAAAACAATATACCTCAGCATTTTCCACCAGAGGGGAGCAAGGAAGAAGCAACTAACCATTGTCTCCCATCTTCATTTCCTGAGATTGCCCCATGGTCTATTCATTGCCCACATTTATGGTTTCTCATGGATGAGTGCTGAGATGGCTGTCATAGGCATTAGAGAAGATCTGGGGCAAAAAACGAGCAAAGATCAGCATGCACTTGCATGAAGGTACTGTCAGCCTGAAGCAGTTCAAAACCTGCATAGAATTGTTCACCAGAGCAATGGCAGGGGTTAGAGGTGAGGACAAGAATGTGGGAATTGGTGTACCAAAGGCCTCCTATACTTTGGATGTATTCCCCTGGCTCCCACCTTGCTTGTTTGTTTCACTCTTTTTAAGATTATAGCTCCTACTGGGTGGTTCCCAAGAGTGGTATCTGAGCTAATAACTCCATCTCTGAAAGCTTCATTGAGTAGGAGGCCTGAGGTATCAATATAAAACCTGGTTCTGGACTGGGGAATCTAATATATTGCAAAACCACAAGACCCAGAAGCCTGGAGATCATAAGTGGGAGAAAAACTATAAGGAACATCTACTCAAGATGAATCTGAAAGCAAAAATTACAAAGCATGTGATCAAAAAAATTATGAAGAAGGATTGCCTACAAACTCAATGAACAGAGGAATTAATTCCTGAGAAATTCTAAGTATTAGAGCCATCTTCTAGTAAGGAGTTTAATGATATAGATTAAATCCTCAAAACAATAAAGGAAGACACCATATTCATAAAGAAAAAACCCAAGAAATTATGAAATAAAAACAGGAAGGTATGAACCAAGAACAGAAGGATTTTGAGGGGGAGATGTCTTTTCAAAATAAACTTTAGTTTTAAAGAACTCTAGATTTCTATAGAATGATTGAAAATATAGTTTCCCTTATCCCCCTTGCCCAATTTCCTTTATTACTAACATATTATAATAATATGGTACACTTATCAAAATTAATAAACCAATAGTAACACATCATCATTAGATAAAGTTCATACTTAATCAAATCACCTTGATTTTTCTCTAATGTCCTTTTTCTGTTTCAGAATCCCATCCAGGATACCATATTATATGTATTAGTCATGTGTCCTTGGTCCCTCTTGTAGGCAGCACAGTGAGGCTGGAGGCTGGGTCAGAGAATATTAAAAATACAGAAAAACAACAGAATGGAGATGTGGCTCTTTGACACTGAAATGGTACAGGTGGAAGTAGAGCTCCGAACCAGGTGGGCCCAGAAGAGGTATTACCTGCCACAAGCCAAGAACCAAGATCTATTAAAGGGAGTCTCAGTCATTGATGCTTGTTTTCAATATCCTTAAAATAGAGTTGACTAGAATTCAGCTATATAAAAAAGGAATTATACATTGTGACTTAGTGAGGTTCCTTTCAGGGTTACAGGGTTGGTTCATTATAGAAAAATCAATCAGTATAATTCCTCATAAAACAGTGTAAAGAAAATCACATGATCATGTAAATTGTTTCAGAAAAGGCATTTGACAAATTCAACAGCCACTAACGATAAAAATTCTCAGAAAAATAGGGAAAGAGAAAAATTGCCCAGTTTGAGAAGAAGAGTGCCTAGAAGAATACCTAAATTTTTATTTGACCATGTAAGACTGAATAGTTTTCCTTTAAGATCAGGAGCAGGTAAAGTATGCCCCCTTTCACCACTCCTGTATGACCTAATGCTAGAAGTTTTAGCCATTGCAATAAGGCAAGAAAAGGAAACAAAGGGTGTACATATCAGAAAGGAAGAAATAAAACTGTCCCTAGTTGTGGATGACATAACTGTGTAGAAAATCCCATATTTGCTACAAAAAACCTGGAACCAGTGAGTGAGTTCAATAAGGTCACAGGATACACAATAAATACACAAATCACTTTTGTTTCTATGTATTAGCAATTGACACATCAACACCAAAATTAAAAGTACAATTCCAGGGGCACCTGGGTGGCTCAGTCGGTTAAACCTCCATCTCTCGATTTCAGCTCATTCGTGATTTCAGTGTTGAGAGATCAAGCCCCGTGTCAGTCTCTGTGCTGGGTGTGGAGCCTGCTTAAGATTCTCTCTCTCCCTCTCCCTCTGCCCCATCTGCTTCTTTGCTTTGTTAAAAAAAAAAAAAAAGTACAATTCCATTTACAATTGCTCATTAAAAAGAGAAATACTTATCTGATAAAACCCATGCAGGACTTGTATCCTGAAAACTACCAGATGCTGATGAAAGAAACCAAAGAAGAGATAAGTAAACGGAGAGGCATACTGTGTTTATGGACTATAAGACAACATAGTAAAATGTCAGTTCTCTCAGATTTATATATGCATATAACAATTCCTTTTAAAATCTCAGCAAGATGTTTTGTAGCTATGGACAAAATTATTCTAAAATTTATAGGGAAAAACAAAGGAACTAGATTTACAAATAATTTTGAAAAAGAAGAATAAAGTAGGAGGAATCTATCTGATTTTAAGACAACATGTATCTATAGTAAACAAGACAATGTGGTAAAGGCAGATGGATAGACACAAAGATCAGTGGAACAGAATAGAGAGTCCAGAAATAGACCCAAACAAATATTCCTGACTGATTTTTGACAAAGGTGTAAAAGCAATTCAGTGGAGAAAGGATCATTTATTAATAAATGGTGCTTGAGCAAGTAGACATCTACATCTACAAGTAGACATCTACAGGCAAAAGAAGAAAATAAATCTAGACCAAGCCTCATACCTCATATAAAAATTAAATAAAAATAGATCAAAGTCTTAAATGTGAAATGTAAAACTGTAAAACTTTTAGAATAAAAACAGAAAAAAATTCTGGGATCTAGGGCTTGACAAAGAGTTTTTAGACTAGACACCAAAAGTACAATCCATAAAAGAAAAACACCGAAAATGTTGACTTCATCAAAATTAAAACATTTCATTCTGAAGGAACCTGCTAAGAGGATAAAAAGACAAGCTACGGAATGGGAGCAAATATTTGCAAACCACATAGCTTGCAAAGAACTAGTATTCAGAATATACAAACAACTCTCAAAACTCAACAGTAGAAACCATACAATTAGAAAATGGGCAAATGGCATGAAGATATATTTCATGAAAGAGGATAAATTATAGCAAAAAAGAACATCAAAATATGTTCACCATTGTTCAAGGGAAGTGCAAATTAAAACCACAATAATATATTTTTGCACATCTATCAAAATGACTAAAATAAATAGTTATAATGCCAAATGCTGATGAAGACGGGGTGAGTGAAACTGGGTCATTTATATATTGCTGGTGGAAATGTAAAAAGATATAGCTGCTCTGGGAAACAATTTGGCAGTTAAAAATCAAAACAAAACAAAAAATGAAGCATACAACTATCACATAACCCAGCAATTATACTCTTGGGTTTTTATCCCAGAGAAAGGAAGACTTACTTTCATATAAAACCCTTAACACAAATCTTGATAGCATCTTTATTTGTAACAGACAAAAATTAAAGCAACCCTTATATATCCTTCAGTGGGTGAATGCTTAAGCAAACTACAGTACATCCATATTATGTAATAAGACTCAGCAATAAAAAAGAACATACTATGAATGCACGCAACAACTTGGATGTATCTTCAAAGGATTATGCTGAGTGAATAAAGCCAATCCCCAAAAGTTACACACTATATGATTCTGTTTATATAACATTCTTGAAATGGCACAATTACAGAAATGGAGAAGAGATTAGTGGTTACCAGGGCTTAAGGAGGAGACAGAGGCAGGAGGGAAGTGGTTTGAGCTATAAAAGGGCAGGGCAAAGAATCTTCATGGTGATGGAAATGTTCTGTATCTTGACTGTGTCAATGTCAGTATCCTGGTTGTGATACTGTTCTCTAGTTTTGCAAGATGTTGCCATTGGTGGAAACTGGGTTCATGGGCTCTCTTCTTAACTGCATGTGCCATATATATATATATATATATATATACACACACACACATATATATATATATATATATATGTGTGTGTGTGTATATATATATCTTCTTAACTGCATGTGCCATATATATATATATATATACACACACACACATATATATATATATATATATACACACACACACACACATATATATAATGTGCATTATATATATATAAAATATATAATTATCTCAAAATAAAAAGTATAACTTAGAAATAAATTAAAATAGAGTTGAAAGTGTTTCTGCTTGGATAGCAGTCTAGCTAATGTTTTTTTCCATCCCAATTGCAGTGTGTAATTCTACTCCTGCTTATATTCCAGTTTCTGCTGTCTAAGAGATATTATATATGAAGCAACACAACTCATGTTATATTGAAATAGTTTCTCTATTTACAATTGTGGGTGATCAAACCAGAATCTAACTTAAATGTGAGTGTTCTGTAATTGAATGCATGTGAAAGTACCAATCAGTGTCTGGCACAAAGAGGAGTTTCATTATCATTTGTTGACTTAATGTATTCACAGAGTTGAAGAAAGCTACTATCAACAATTAAGATCCCCTAATGAATTAATTTATTATGTCAGCCCCTTTGCAAAATGAGTTCTAGCATTTTGTAGCTGTGTGATGTTGTATGAGTTACTTAAACTCCATTTTTTGGTCTCCTCATCCATGAATGGAGATTTTTTTTTTCATAATGAATATAAAGTGCTCAGCTTAGTCCCTTTCACAGAGTAAGCGTTTCAGTAAGTGCAACTGTTTATTAATATCATCATAATTATCGTGTTTACAGGAAAACCCAGGAGAGGTAGATCCAGAAGGATGGTGGAAGAAGGGGAAGAAGAAAGTTGCCATGGGTTGTGTGGTGTTGAGCCTTGGACAGAATGAGGTTGGGAAGAGGAAGACAAGTGGGAGGAAGCCAGCAAGGACTGGGATGGAAAGACAAAGGGCTGGAAGATATTGGTGAGAAACTTTATTGCCTTTCTATTACTATTCGGCTCAGACTGATTTTGTATTTCAAGTCCAGATATTTGAATGGTGTTCCCTTCTCTTCTGCGGCTACTTTGAAGAGAAAAGTACCTGTTTTGAGTTTCCTTTATTTAATGAAATTCACTTACCAAATGTTGAGTACCTACTATGTGCCTGGCCTCCTTCTGGGTACTTTATCCCACTGTCATGTAATTTGGAGCTTTTGGAGATGTCTGTTTCAATTTCCACCCTTGACAAAGGGTCTTATTTGTGACAAGACACCTGAAGTCTAATCCAATGAAATGAAGCCAGGATAAACAGTGTGGCTTCAAACAGGTGCATAAATCCCTAAACACCAGCTTTCTCATCTGTAAAATGGGTAAAAGTACTGTCTTCCCCAGGAGGTTAATGTGAGGGTTAACTCAGCTAATCCTGTAATGTTAGCATGATTTCCAACACAATGTTGCTCTTACTTGAACTTACTAGAACTGGCTGGACCTAAGCTTCACATCAAGTTTTGCACACATGCCTGTGACCACCAAATATCTCCCTCTTTCTTATTTCTAGTTTTCAGATTGAAATTCAGATATCATTTCCATGTCATAGGGGTTTTGTGGTCTTGTGCCATCTCTTTTATATCTCTGAGGCTGTTTCCTCATTTTGTGGGGAGTATTAATACAGTGTAGCAATTAGATGCATGGCCTCTGGAGTCAGGCAGAGTTGCACTCAAAACCCCACATCCATCATTTATTGGCTGTGTGACCTTGAATAGGTAACTCAGTCTCTGTGGCTCCGTATTATCATATGCAAAGTGAGAATAATAATGGTATTTATCTAACCCGATTATTACAGGAACATAAAATGTAGTGTATGTAAAGCCTTGTGCATAAGCACTCAAAAATCTCTTTTCTCCTCCTCCTCTGGTTCAGTGCCTGGCATTCCACTAAAGGTAGCTGTTATGATTACATCCCTTGTTCCCAAGAGAAACATACTTATAAGTGCTACAAGAATATGAAAATTCTGTAAGTGATTAAAGAGAAGAATTTATTTCTGCTGCATTTCCAAGCTATGTAAGGTCTGTTTTCCCCCACCTACTCAGCGAGCTTAGAGGAAAATGACAAATCTCTAGTATTTATTTCACTATCCCCAGAGCATTTACCATGGTATCCCCAAAAGCACAAAATGGGTTCTATTGGAGAAAGTGTGGATGGCAGAGCTATAAAAAACAAGAGATAGGGACGCCTGGGTGGCTCAGTTGGTTAAGCGGCTGCCTTTGGCTCAGGTCATGATCCCAGCGTCCTGGGATCAAGTCCCACATCGGGCTCCTTGCTCGGCAGGGAGCCTGTTTCTCCCTCTGCCTCTGCCTGCCACTCTGCCTGTGCTCGCTCGCTCTCTCTCCCTCTCTCTCTGACAAACAAATAAATTAAAAAAAAAAAAGAGATAACTCTATAGCCCTTTGAATTGCTTCAGACGTGCTCCACTCCCTCCCCACTCCCATTTGACCAAACAAATTAAAAAAGGATTAACCTTGCTCAAGAACAGTTCCCCAAAGGAACTAAAACTAGCTAGCTCTGAGCTGGAGAATGCAACCTACACACCACCTCTCATGACACAGATATTGTGCAAAGTGGCATTTGCCGAACTGTGAGGAGACAGGCTCATATCTAGCAAGTCACCTTGTCTTCTGCCCATTTCTTAACTGGTATCAGGGAAGTGCAAATCAAAACTACAATCAGATACCACCTCACACTGGTCAGAATGGCTAAAATGAACAACTTAAGAAGCAATAGATGTTGGTAAAGATGCGGAGAAATGGGAACCCTCCTACACTGTTGGTGGGAATGCAAGCTGGTGCAGCCACTCTGGAAAAGTATGGAGGTTCCTCAAAAACTTGAAAATAAAGCTACCCTATGCCCCAACAATTGCACTACTGATATTTACCTCAAAGATGCAAATGTAGTGATCCAAAGGGTCACCTGCTCCCCAGCGTTTAGAGCAGCAATGTCCACAATAGCCAAACTATGGAAAGAGCCCAGATATCCATTGACAGGTGAATGTTTAAAGAAGATGTGGTATATATAAACAATGGCATGTTACTTAGCCATTAAAAAAATGAAATCTTGTCATTTGCAACCACATGAATGGAGCTAGAGGTATTATGTGAGGTGAAATAAGTCAATCAGAGAAAGACAATTATATGATCTCACTCTAATGTGGTATTAAAGAAACAAAACAGGAGCATAGGGGAAGAGAGAAAAATAAAACAAGATGAAATCAGAGAGGGAGATAAGCCATGTGAGACTCTTAATCACAGGAAACAAACTGAGCGTTGCTGGAGGGGAGGGAGGTAGAGGGATGAAGAGTAATTGGGTGATGGGCATTAAGGAGGGCACGTGATGTAATGAGCACTGGGTGTTATATAAGACTAATGAATCACTGAACGTTGCCTCTAAAACTAATAATATATAGCATATATTAATTAAATTGAGTTTAAATTAAAAAATTTTAGAAAAGAAGCAAGTCTCCTTGAGCACCCTGATCTCTATTTTCAAGTGACAGCTAAAATCCAGTGAATTTTCTAACTTGTTGTAGAAGAAGGGAGGGTTTTAAAGGGACTTGCTGTGGATTACACTCCATTCTGCAATATGAGTCATTCTTGAATCTCATGTCATCAGAAAGTACATTATGGAAATAATTACTTCCATAGGAAGAGGAATAATGTACTAAAACATTTCAGAATTGCAATAACAAAGATTTTTTTTCCTTGTCAGGAATTTTAATAATAAAAGTGTTTTTGTAGCTAAAAATATATAGCTATAAAACTTAAACATGACTAAACAAATCTGGCATTTGATACCTCGTAGCCTTTATAAAAAATAAACTCTTTTTCCGTCACCATCAGTACTTGTTACACGTCCTCATCATCTGCATTTATTCGCTTACCAATTGTCTATCACAACTTCTTCTGTGTGCCAGGCGCTGCTCTAAATATTGGGGCTGTGATCGTGCCCAACATGGACACAAGACTTCTTACTTGAGCTCCCTGGAAACAATCAGATCAATACACCGATTCCGGCATGCAATATGCTGGGAAGAAACCAGACAGGACACCGAAATGGGGTGTGAAGGAGGGGCTCATGGCAGAATGCACTGACACGGGAGGCCCCCAGTGAACTGAGATCTAAAGACTGAGAAGAGAGTAGAGGGAGAGCATTTCAGGCAGATGAAGGGGCTGATGTCAAGGTCCCTAGAGGATGAGAGCTTGGCACGGTCAAGCTAAGAGACATCCAAACCAGGCAGCTGGGCTGCACATGAACTAGTGTTTTGTGTAGACAGAGCTGCCCTGACCAACAGGGCTTTAAGCTATCGCAACTCGGTGATGCAAACTGAATCCCCTCCCCCATGGTACACCGTTAGGAAGAGTCACACTGTAGGAGAGATGTCTCAGACACTGGGGCTCCTCCTGGCTCAGGTCTTGGGACTCAAGACTGAATTATAACATCGGCTTTGCAGGTTCTCCTGCTTGAAGGTATAGGCTGTGGGATATCTCAATCTCCATCATTACAGGAGCCAATTCCCATAATAAATCTCATCTTATATATCTCTATACATCTTCTTGGTTCTGTCTCTGGAAGATGATTACAGTTGTACTGCTGACAATACGCCTTACTTGTAAGTTCTTTCTTTAGAGGTGATTGAATAAACAGGTAGGGGCAACATCCAGCTTCACTTCAACTTGAGTAGAAAATAGTTTTCAAATGTACCTTAAAACATGATAAGATTCTCAAAGGTGTATTTTCTAAAATCGCACATGTCCAATTGTTTCTAATTAAAATTTATTTGAGGGGTGCCTGGGTGGCTCAGTGGGTTAAAGCCTCTGCCTTTGGCTCAGGTCATGATCTCAGGGTCCTGGGATTGAGCCCCGCATAGGCTCTCTGCTCCGCAGGGAGTCTGCTTCCTACTCTCTCTGCCTTGTCTCTGCCTACTTGTGATATTTGTCTGTTGAATAAATAAATAAAATCTTTAAAAAAATTTACTTGAAGTTTCAAATCAGACATACTTGTCTTGTTTTATATATTCATAGAGGTCTAGCTTTAAGCTTCAATTATTAGAGCTGTGTCGTAATTGTAAGAATTATAATCTTTTGGATTGTAGTAGAGCTTATTCAGAGATGTCATATTACTCTTTGTACCTTGGTATTATTACCATATTCCTGCCATTTGGTGTATGATGCCAGGTGCTAAATAATTCTGTTTTTCTTTAATCTCGGGTGAGTAGGGGGGATGGCAGGCCCAAACAGCCAAATGAGAGGGTGGTACTTGGTCTAGAATTCATGTCTCTGAACTGTTCTTTCTAATACCTAACTCCTTCCTTAAACCTGTTCTGATAATTTTCTGGAACATAGCAAGTGGCCACCTAGTTATTAAATGGTGGCCTTTCCAACTAGCCCCACATATCATTGTGGTAAGCACATTTCATCATTCTGCTGGATCTGAGCACTGTCTTGGATGCTGGGGATATAGCCATCATCACTTCCCATGTGGGTCTCAGTAGTGGTGCAGACATAGGCCATAATGTGTCCACTAAGCTAAGGAAAACTTGTGAGGACAAGAAGAGGAGAAAATGGCAGATCCCAGCTTGAGTGGATGTAGGGTGGAGAGAAAGCTAATTCATGGGAGGCTTGCTAGAGGAGGTAGCCATGCAGCCAGATCTTGGAAATTTCTATCATCTGGCAGCTTCAAGATCTAGTTAAATCTCCAACATCACTGCCTGCCCTGCCCAGTTTTGTATTTTACACCCTAGTGAAGCACAAAGCAGTCTGTTTTGAACTCTTAGCTCACTCCCTTCTCTCCCTGAAATGTTCATCTCACCTCTTTTCTCTTGGTTAAGTCCTAGGTATTCTTCAGAACTAATCTAGTTTTGATTTCTTCCATTCTTTCGATCATTAGATTGGGTGTCTTACAGTGCTCTGTGCTCTTGTGGCCCATTATATATATATATCTCATTTACCATGGTATTGAGTTACCAGTCTGTTCCTAGAACTGACCATTAAACATCTTGTCTTCTATCTATAACCTATCTATCTATCTACCTATCTATCATCTATCTATCATTGAAACTCAATGTTACTTGGTTTTCAGGTGTACAGCACAGTGATCCGACAAGTCTATACATTATGCTCACCACAAGTGTAGCTACCGTTTGTCACCATCTAACACCATTATAATATCATTGACTACATTCCTTATGCTGTACCTTTCAGTCCTGTGACTAATGCATGCCATAACTGGAAGTCTGTTTCTCCCACCCATTTTCACCCATTTTGCCCATCCTCTCCCTCCTCCCCTCTTGGAAACAAACAGTTGGTTCTCTTTATTTATAGGTCTGATTCTGCTTTTTCTTTGTTTATTCATTTGTTTCTTTAAATTCCACATATGAGTGAGTTATATGGTCTTTGTCTTTCTCAGTCCAATTTGTTTCACTGAGCACAAAACTCTCTAGGTCTATCCATAACACCTGTCAGAATGGCTAAAATAAAAAAAAAAAAGACAAGAAATCACAAGTGTTGGTGAGGATGTGGAGAGAAAGGAACCCTCACACCCTGTCAGTGGGGATGCAAACTGGTTCAGCCACTATGGAAAAAGTATGGAGTTTCCTCAGAAAATTAAAAATAGAAATACCCTATGATCCAATAATTCCAGTACTGAGTATTCACCTAAAGAAAATACTAATTCAAAATATGTATGCACCCTATATTTATTGCAGCATTATTTATAATAGCCAAGATATGGAGGCTACCTAAGTGTCCATCAATAGATGACGAGTGGTTAAGGAAGATGCGGTGTATGTAATACTTGTCTTACTCATCTTCTCATGCCCCGATTATGTATCTGTCTACCTAACTTCATATCCACTATTAAGTGCTTGATAAATGCTTTCAAATCCAACTGCAGTGTAACTTTATGTCAAAACTCTCCTAAAAATACTGCAAACTTGATTAATGTGGCCCAGAGTGAAGTTTAACTTTACTCCAGACGTGGTTGGAAAGCCCTGACTTGTTAGGGTCCCACACAGCTCTTGTTTCCTGGGAATGGGCTGCAGCATGTCGTTTTAACAGCTTTTGCTGATGTGGCTATTGCTTCAGAGTGTTGCCTGCTGTCACTGACATTCCACGTGTTGTGTCCCTTCCTTCCACACCTTCAGATAACACATTCTCTGCCCTGTTCTGTCTTCTGAAAGACTGAAGAGATGAAAGTGTTCAGGTAGATCGAGGGCTACTATAGAATCTAAAGCAGTTAAGTAAGAAGTAGTTTTAGCAGTTGTACTTTTGAAAATGCAAGCTGAACAACAATCGACTGTGTGGTACTGATGTGAGGACAGACATACAGATCAATGGATCAGAGTGAAAGTCCAAAAACAGACCTTTTATTTTTGGTAAAGATGCCAAGGTTATTCCATTGGAAAAGATAGTCCAACAAATAGTACTGGGCTAATCAGATTCCTGTAGGAAAAATAATTAACTATGAATACCCTATTTAAATACTAGCTTAAATTGATCATATACCTAAATGTAAGAACTAAAACTATTAAACTCTAGAAGACAGCATAAGTAAAAGTCTTTGTGATACTCACTGGATAAGGCAAATATTTCTTTAACAGAACACCAAATACAGAAACTCCAAGGAGAAAAAAAGATAAATTAGGTTTCATTAAGATTAAAAATGGTTGCTCTTTGAAAGACATAGTTAAGGACACAAGAAGGCAAGCCACAGACTGGGAGGAAATTTTTCCTCAACATATGTTCAACAAAGGGCTTATGTTCAGAATGTATGTGGAACTCTCATCACTCAATAATAAGAGAACTAGGGTTTAAAAAAAACAAAACAAAACAAAACCTCATGCATACCCCCTCCCAAAAACAAACAAACAAACAAAACCAAAAATTAGACACACGGAACTTAGATACTTCACAAAAGGAGATATTGGAATGGCCAATAAGCACATGAAAAATGCTCAGCATCACCAGTCATCAATAAAATGCAAATAAAAACCATAGTGGCTCAGTCGGTTAAGTGTCATACTATTGGTTTTGGCTCAGATCATGGTCTCATGGGTCTTGAGATCAAGCTCTGCCTTGGGCTCCTAGTGTGGCAGGGAGTCTGCTTGAGATTCTCTCCCTCTGCTGCTCCCCCTGCTTGTGCATGCTCTCTATCTTTCTCTCAAATAAATGAATCTTAAAAAACAAACAACTAAACAAACAAAAAAACATAATGACAGAGATAGTACTTCTCATCCACTAGAATGAACAATAAAATGATCAACAATGCAAACGTTGGTGAGACTGTGGAGCAGATAGAACTGTCTCACACATGCAAAATAGTATAGGCACTTTGGAAAATTATATGACAATACCTTATAAAGTTATCTATGTTTGTTATATGACCGAGCAATTTTCACTTTTGCATAGGCATCCATGTGAGAGAAATGGAAGTATATATTCACAAAAATGTGTGGACATTGTTCATAATAGCCAAAAATTGAAAGAAACACAAATGTCCCTCACCCGATGAATGGGTAAACAAATCATGTACCATGGAGTACTAATCTGCAATAGAAGGAGAATGACATATGCAGTAACATGGATCAATCTCAATAATGTAATTCTAAGTGAAAGAGTCAAGTGCAGACTATTATGTACTGTATGATTCCAATGACGTGAAATTCTAGCAAAGGCAAAACTGTGGTCAGAGAAAGTAGAACAACGGTTGCTGGAGAGCAGAGATAAGGCAGAGTGAGGAGGACAAGTCTAATGACATAAAGGAACCTTTTAGGGCAGGGGAAATGTTCTGTGTCCTCATTGTAATGGTAATCACAATTATATACAATTATCAAAATTCATCAAGCTGTACTTTGTAAACTTGCGAACTGTATAATACCTTTATAAGAAAGTGAAAAGAGAAAATGACACAAACTAATGCTTACTGGGAAAATTTATCATTAGGGGAAGAGATAAAATATTAATGTACAAAAGATGGGGAAGGGAAAGTAGAGGCAATCTCGTAACAGAATGTAGGAGTGTGATCTTAGATGTTCTACCTTCCTGGGCTATCTGCAAACCAAACCTGACAACAGCATGGCTCTTGCATGACCTCGTGTCTGAAGGAGAGAATGTGTGTATTTCTCAAGAATAGTAGGTAGTGAATGGTTTGTCGTCTGATAGAGGGGGTTAAAAATATTCACCCTGCCAAGATTAATACTAGCCAATTGTTTATTTGTTTCATTCAAATAAAAATAATGTTTTATAGTGATACTTAACAGGAGATGGCATTTAGCGAAATTCCCTTGTATATAAATACACCTTTCTTTATAAGATTGAGGTCAAGAAAAGACATACATAGGGCCAGTTGGATTCGATCTTTGGGGATGTGCTGTATATGAAATTTCTCAAGTGCACCAATAATAATGAGCTTTTCAATACGTTTGTTGAATGGTTCCTACCATTGGTTAAATCAAGTATTTCATATGACTGACAATAATAATAAAAGGACTAAAGGAGATATTTTAATCCTTGAAATTCATAAGTGTAGGTAATTCTCAGTGGCAGGTACCTTTGAATGGGCTGGAAATTGGTACTGGATGCTGGTTATAAGATGATAAAAATATATGTTGCCCATAGTCTAGAACAGGGATTGGTGCACTGTTTTTGTGAAGGGCTAGATAGTGTGCGGCCATGTGGTCTCTGTTGCAACTATTCAACTCTACTGTTGTTGTGTATAGTAGCCATAGACAATACATGCCTGTGTTCCAGCAAAACTTTGTGAAAATAGACAGTGGGCTGGTTTTGGTCTATGAGCTGCAGCTTGCTCATACCTGGTCTTTAGGGGTGATAAGCATTAAATGCATCAATATGTATTAGGCATATCATCATATATTGTCATAAGTGTCATGAGAGAAAAGAAGAGGTCACCATGCTAGAGAAAAATGAGGTACAAGGAAATTAGCTCCTGACCGGGTAGAAGGGGGCCAACAAAATAGCATATAGTACAATATACCTTCTCAACCCCAAAATTGTTAGTAAAGTCTACAATAATCCAGAAATCTTTATGCTAAGGGAATTTCTTATGGAAACCAGTGGCTGAACTCAGTAGTGCGTACCGGTTGATATGTGGTTGACTTTGAAACAACACAAATGGAGGAAATGGCAAGGAGGCCCCCACCTGACATTGGGGTTATATATATGTTTACCTGTGCATAGGAGAAAGGTCTAGAAACATACACATCAAATGTAGCAGCAATTACCTCTGCGGAATGATTGTTAGATAAGCAGGGAGTAAAAGGGGACTACTTTGTTAGAGATACTTCTCCTATGTTGTAATATCTTGTAACAAACATGTATTGTTTCTAAAAAGTAAAAAAAAAAAAAAGAAAGCATGACAAATATTGTCTTTTTGAGGCATTTTCAAATGGATTTCCCAGCACTGAGGACAATGTAAACTCTATGATAAGGACTCTGAAAACATCTCTAGAGAGACCCCAAATCATTTTAGTTAGCTCACAATGACATCTCACTGCACAGGGTTTGTGTACACCCAACTCCAGATGTGAAAAGATCAAAATATAAAGTTTTTGGAAGACTGTATAGAAGAATATCAACCTGATTTTAGGGTAAGGGCACATTGAAAATGGTGACCACATTAGACTACATAGAAATTAAGAACATCTATTCATTAGAGAGTGAAAAGGTCAACCATGGAAATAAGAAGATATATTCAAGACATATCACTGACAAAGGGCTCATGTCCAGAATTATGCTCCTACAAATCAGTAGGAAAAAAAAAATAGAAAAACAGAAAAAAAAAGAGCACTTCAGAAAAGAAGACACCTGAATGACCAGTAATCACTTAAATAGTAAATGTGCGCAATCCTATCAGTAATCCGGGAAGTGAAAACTACCCCAAGATTGGCAATAAAATAAAAGTCTAGACTAGGATGTGGATAATCAGAGCTTACATAAATTGCTAGTGAGTGTATAAACTGGTATAACCAATTTAGAAAACATGGCATTATTTAGTATGTGGAAGCTTGCATACCCTATGACGCAAGCACTCCACTCCTGGGTAATAGTCTCTTGAAATGGGAGCACCTATAACCAAGGAAGTGTTGTGGTATTCACAGTAGCACCTTTCACAATAGCCAAAACCTTAAAGTAATCTAAATGCCAGTCAACAATGTTACATATTTGTACCATAAAATACTGCCTAACAATGGGGTTACCCGGATGGCTTAGTCAGTTGAGCCTCTTTGACTCAATTTCAGCTCAGGTTATGATCTCAGAGTTGTGAGATAGAACCCTGTGTTGGGCTCCATGCTGAGTGTGGTGCCTGCTTAAGGTTCTCTCTCTTTACTCTTCCTCTGACTTTCCCCTCCCTCTCTAATAATAAATAAATAAATAAACAAATAATTAAATAAATAATCTGACAGTGAAAATGGCAGCTACAGACAACACAGGTGTATTTTATGCAAAGTAATGTAGAGCAAAAGCAGACACATAAATACGTAGTTTCGATTCCCTTTATTAAGAGTTTAAAAACTATATTGTCTTGGAACTCATGCTTGGATGGTAAGACTAAGCAGAAATATGAAAGCTTGGAAAGGGTTTACTTCAGAGAGGATGGGAAGGATGGTTATGCCTGAGAAGACACAGAAAGGTTTCTGGATACTGTCAATTTTCTTTCCTTTAATTTTTTCTTTTATTGTAGTAAAATATACATAACACAAAATGTACCATCTTAACCTTTTTTAAGTGTACAGTTCCGTGGCATTAAATAAATCCACACTGCTGTGCAACCATCACCATTATCCATCTGTAGAACTTTCTTCGTTGTTCCCAGCTGACTCTCTGTACTCAATAAACAGTAACTCCCATTTCCCTCTGTCCTTAGCGCCTGGCAAACATTATTCATTCTACTCCTGTCTCTGTGAATTTGACTACTCTGGGTACCTCACCTGATGAAATCATAAAGTCTTTGTCCTTTGTAAAGGGTTATTTCAATTAGCATACTGCCTTTAAGATTCATCCATGTTGTAGCACATTTAAGAATCTCCTGCCTTTTCAGGCTGAATGATACTCCCCCTGTATGTATCTACCACATTTTGTTTACCCATTGATCTAACAGCGGACACTTGGGCTGTTTCCATTCTTTTGCTACTGTGAATAATGCTGTGATGAACAAGAATGTACAAATACCTGAGTCCCTGCTTTCAACAATTTTCTATTTTCCTGACAAAAGTTTTAAAATTATTCATAGTGCCAATTAATGCTTAACTCATTTTCTATGTTGCATTACATTTCATAAGGATTTTTTTTTTAAATCCTATAGATCTGGAATTCAGTTACCATGGAAACTCACTTTCTGATTCTGTTTTTGCCTTTCTTCCTGTGATCCTCTCTCTCGTCCTTTCTATGAAGCAAGCAGTGCTTTCTTGCCCATTTAAAAACAAACCCTCTAGTGAGGTATGAAACCTACAGAAAATTGTGCAAGTAATAAACATCATGTGACAAATTATTCACAAAATGAACAGTCTGGTTTGAGTGTATGTGTTAGGTACATGAAGGGTGTGTGCCTGGAAACAAAATAACATACATTTCAGGACATCAACAAAGTCATTTATTTATTTATTTATTTTTAATTAACTAATTAATTAACTTATTATCATCTATCTAAGGAGGTCAACAAAGCTTTAAACTGAAAAACAAGTAGCTACTTAGATCTAAGGAGGTAAATAACATGATACTGTAAAGTGTTAATACCTGGAGTTTAAAGTGTTTGCCTCTCAGGAGTGAGTATTGGGGTAAAAAAATATGGGGGCAATATGTTATTCTTTTCATGATTTACATATTTGAATTTTTTAAAAAAGATTTTATTTATTTATTTGACAGACAGAGATCACAAGCAGGCAGAGAAGCAGGCAGAGAGAGAGAAGGGGAAGCAGGCTCCCCGTTGAGCAGAGCCTGATGTGGGGCTCGATCCCAGGACCCTGAGATCATGACCTGAGCTGAAGGCAAAGGTAGAGGCTTGACCCACTGAGCCACCCAGGCGCCCCTATATATTTGACTTTTAAAAATATATATGCATTATCTATTGCCATTTGAGAAATAATTTCCTATTTACAATAAATTAATCAATATCTGTAATCTATCCTCCTCCACTCTAAACAAGACCTTTGTCATCATTTCAAATGTTCATCTAGGTTTTTCTCTGTTTTGGTTAAATACCTTGACTTTTAGTATGATCTTGATATCATGTTTTAAAACATGTCTCTACTATTTGGACTTAATTAGGAGTTGTGGTAAGCTTTTTGGCCACATTTTATTTCCTAGCTAAAAATTAGACTGGTATCTTTACCCACAACAGCATCTACTATCCCATGTTACAATTTTGACACCAATTATGCACTTTTCTAACACACCACCAGGCAATTCTCTGACTCCTGAAGAATGTCCTACAGTTTAACCCAATTCAAACACTATCTACTTGGAGATAGCATCAGATGCCACAGATTAAGGATTGGGCTGGACAAGACTGCCCACCTTCTCTCATTTCAGACATCAAAGTCCAGGCTGTCATCTGTCACCTGTCACAGTGCTTCTGACTGGCTATAGATAGATTGGAGGTCCAACAACCTCCTCCCTGGGTTTGACTAATTATGGATTTATTATAAAAGGTTATAACCTATAGTCAGATGGAAAAGATGCATGGGGCAAGATATGGGGAAAGGGTGTAGAGCTGCCATGCCACTTCTGAACTGAGCTACTGTCCCCAAATTTGGGGACACCACATGGTCACCAACCGGGCAGCTCCCTGAACTCTGTCCTTCTATGTTTTTATGGAAGTTTCATAGGACTTGGCGTGACCGATTAACTCACTGGCCATTGGTGATCGATTCAATCTCCTTCCCAGAGGTGGTAGAACAGGTGGAACTGAAAAGTTCTACCCTCCAATCACATGGTTGTTTCCCAACCCTTGGGTGCTTTCCAAAAGTCACCTCCTTAACCAACTCAGGTGTGACTGAAAGGGTTTGTTATGAAAATCAAGACCTCTATATCACTCTTATCACCTAGGAAATTCCAAGGATTTTAGGAGCTCTGTGCCAGAAACAGAACAAAGACCAAATATATGTTATAAATTACAGTATCAACATGTCTTCCTGTTGCTGGGATATTTTGCTGTTATTTCTTCTTTTTGGTGGAAAAGATCTTCAAGTAATTTTCTGAGAAATGGTTTGTGAGTGCTCAGGTATGAGTTCTTTTA
>PISX010002399.1:0-132500 GCA_004024625.1 Mellivora capensis | reverse complement strand
AAGCCACATGCACCCTTTCTTTCCTTGTTACACAGAGGCCGGTGTGCTATTCTTAGTTCCAGCGGAAGTGGATCTGACGTGGGCGATCAGCACCTTCCTTTACCAATGGCTTATGGAACTCACGTCCTGCACGGGAGTGGATATTTGCCCAACAAAACTCACAGTAATACTGCAGGCAAGTGACATTGGCACAGAAAAAGGGAGCAAATTTTCCACCACAGCGTGCACCCTGGCATTCATCACACATCTGGTCATCTAGCACGTATGGCTTTACCTCCACCTGGAAAGAGAGAGGAAAAAAGTCTCCCATGAAGTTTGCTTCAGAAATCATTTTAGTAAATTTAAAATGTTCAGGGTGTTTTCAAGAATAAGACCAGCATTAAACACCGAGAAAGTAGGCAGTTTCCCAGGGAAATAGCTTTACCATGTAGTAGGTTAAAAAACAAAAACAAAAGCAAAAACAAAAACCAACAACAAAGTCATTCTCTTCTGGCACTAATCATCTTTTTCTAAGATGTTTCATGTTCATAAGTGACAATGTGATTAAACAAGCACTTAGTTTTAGTTTAGTAATTTTATTTTATTTTGATATGTTCTCTTCCAAGGACTATAAACTGAGTGGTATTTACTATATTTTTCAAAGGCAGAAAATACTTTTAAAAACTATACATCTAACTGATTTGTAAAACATTCTACCCTTACCTTCCGTGAAGTAACATCTTTAAAACACCTGTGTGTTAATATTTTGGAGGCAGGGTGATTGTGAGTAAAAAAGAGAAGGGCATGGAAGACAAATTGTTTTTACACCTTTTCCCCTTCATTCCAGTAGCACCTGAGAGATGGCCCAACCCCAAACCACCACTGATTATGTACCTGCTTGTAACTACTTGGTGCACACACACCAGAACTGTGGATAATCTTATTAAAGGCGTATCTAGACTTCTGTGAATTTATGATATACAAAGTCAAAGAGGCCCACTGAGAAGGCCTGACTCAGAAGACCTCAGATCCCAGTCAGCTCTGAGGGCTAAGCCTTTTAAACCTCAGATTCCAGGTTTGTAAAGTGAGAAGAATCCTAGAATCTGCTTCACAGCGCTGTGAGGATTAGATTATGCAGTTAAAAGCGTTTAAGGCAGTGCTTGGCACACAGCAGAGACTCTAAGACAGTACTGCCTACTAATAATAACTATGAATGGAGGGCTACTACCTTTGTCTGACTTAATATGCCAGGCAGCCTAAGACCTCAGGCTTTCCTGAGGAGAAGAGGGAAAACTGAGTGTTTAAAGGGTTTGGTTAGAGATAAAGAAGTGCTTGCCAAAGGTGAAAAAAACAAGCCAACAATTTCTATTCTGAGTGTATTAACACTTGCATGTGTGCAGAAAATGCGTATATAAGGGTATTTTCTGAAGCATTATTTGTCACAAGAGCAACAACGAATAGGGAAAAACCTAAAAGGTGATGAAAAGGACTATAAAACAAACATCTGATAGAAAGGTAATGAAATTAAGTTGTTGTTTATATTTGCATTTCACTGATTAGGGCTGGATAAACATTTTATGTACATTGAACATTTTGCTTTTCTGAATAGTCCGTATCTTTTGCATATTTTCCCAATGGAGGTTTTTTTTTTTTTTTTAAGGGAATCCTCTTTGCCAGTTAAGGATTTTTAACCTTTTTTCCATTGGCCTTTGATTTTTTAAAAGATCTTTGACACTCAGTCTAAAATTTTTATGCTCAATCTTTATTTTTTAATTTTTTTCTATTATGGATCCTATCTTGATTGCCAGTCTGCTATTTCTGATTCATTATCTTCATTACAATATTATGTAACTAAAACTATACACACACACACGTATATATAACTATGTAATATTGTTATAATAATATATAACAACTATAATCAAAGAAATTACCAAAGTATATCTTAAAGTGGCATAAGAATTACTGAATTTCATTTTACTAGATGATAATCAAAATGAGCATGGGGAAAGTGTCTGCTCAATACTTAGTAAGAGGATCCAGAAGTAAATCTAGCACAAAGTAGAAACTATCTGAATAAATGTGGTACATTTACATATGCTTTCTTGATTATATATCTTGTCTCTATTGTAATTAAAGACAGTGTCTGTGTGGTTTACTTCATTTCCATAATACCTCATAAAATTCTTGGTGCTTAGGAGTTACTGAATATAAAACTGCTGAATAAAATTTCAAAATGCAATGATTTCAAATTATTTGTATTTCAAACTTCTAGATATTATTTTATGAAGCTAATCTAATTACCTTCAAAATCACAGACTTTAAAGATAGTAAACTGGATTTTAAGCTTATGATTTTAGAGTATTCTGATTATTTCTGATTAATAACCTCTAAAAATGAGCTCTTGTATGTGTGAAAAGGTGTTGGGAGTTTCATCAATTCCATGCCTATTCTTACTTTCCATTATGATGCCCTTCCCTATTTCACTTCAGAGAACCTATCTGTAATACTCTGTCGCCTGGATTCACAACTAATGAAATAATTCATATTTAATTATCCAACTTGAACTGCAACACAACTCCCTTCAGTAAGTACCAGAAGGCACAGTGAGTAAGTAATATTACTCATGGAGTAACATAAAAAAATTATAATTACAATGAATTACACTTTCGTGGTGATGGTGTTTCCCAGCTTTTGGGGAGATAGGAAATAAACCTTAAAGAGCTCATGAGCCAAAAGATCAAGCTGAATGAACAACTTCAATCCTCCCCAAATCTCTGGGTTATCATTTATAAGTTTAAAATTAATCAGTTGTTATGGTTTAATAACTACATTCATAGTAGAGACATGAAAGGTATAAAGATCAATTTTGTGTATGTGTTTGTGTGTGTGTGCGCGCGCGCGCGAGCAAGCTCAAAATCTTTAATTCTTTTTTTTTTTTTTTAAGATTTTATTTTTAAGTAATCTCTACACCCAACATTGGGTTCAAACTCATAACCCCAAGATCAAGAGTCGCATTCTCAACTGAACCAGCCAGACATCTCTCAAATTTTGTCCGATAAAGTTCAAAATATACCTTAAGCAGCATGTTTCTTAAAAAATAAACTTTTCTCTTAGGCGTTGTAATGCCTTTTTAATAAGGCATGCATGTGTTTCTCAATTCACTTGCTCTGCATCTGAATTGCTCTTTAGGAATCCATACTCTGCCCCAAATAATTGGTCCTTCACTATCATTTTGGAAACAAGGATGAGGCAGGACACTGCAAGGATGTTTTCCCTGTGCTCCTGCATGCTAAATAACTATAATTATATACAATGTAGGTAACCTCCTCCTTTGACTGGATCACTTCTTTGCAAAAGTCAGGGCTAGACTAGATACATGGTCTAAATCATGGCTGCACATTAGAATCGCCTGAGAGCTTTACAAATTTTGGCTGCCCCTGACCAATTATAATAAAATCTCTGGGGTCGGATAGGGGAACCCAACCATCAAGATTTTTCTAAATTCCCAGGTGACTTTATTCTGCAGCTGAGGGTGAAAACCACTGGATTACAGGAACTCCAGTTCAACAAATTTTCTTGCATGGTATAATTAAAGCAGACACCTTCCACTTAGAGACTGTGTGTGTGTTGCAACAGTTTAACTAACAATGCAAAAAAAAATCACTCTGCTTGTATGAACTGAACCTATGCTGTACTTTTTGTTTGTTTGTTTTCTATATGGGATGGCTTGGTAATTAAACTGATGACTACTTTTAGAGTCCACAGTTAGTCAATCCATACTCCTAAACCAGCTCCACTACCTCCAAAATAATCTTTTAATATATACAGACAGGCTCAGAGAAGAAACTTCAAGAAACTGTTACACTGGGAAAATAAATACTCAAGTTATATCTGCTAATTTGGATATACAAAAAGTTAAATTACCTCTAATTCTTAGCATATCTCATCTGTACTATAATGCAAACATGATTATTTTAAAATACTGCTTAGCTGTATATATGCACTATGAGCAAATTTTAGTATGAAATAGATTTGCAAATTTTAGTATGAAATGAATTTGGGTCACTCCTTTTCCCTATTTTCAATGGTAATCAGTACTAGGAATTATTCATTGGGGTGGCTTTTAGTTAATGAATATTCATAGGACTTCCTAAAAAGTTCTTATTGTGATTACCTATACAATGCAACTAAAGAGTAAATGTTTTAAAGTTTAGGATAACTACTTTGTGTGTTTAATTTTTTTTGTATACTTAGGGAAATATACAGTGTATTTTTATTTTAAATTTAATGATAAAAGATGAAAACACTTTAATAACAGTGCCAAACTTTAAATGCTTCTACATATGAGAATTCATTTAATCCTCAAAATAATTGTAAAAAAGATATTATTATTGCTTTCCATTTGATAAATGGGGAAAAAGAGGCATACTGAGGGTTAATTTCTTGAGGATTACAGAGCACGTGGTGGACACAGCATCCTCGGTGTGCTGGCTCCAGGATACAGGCTCCTGCTGAACAGGGAGCCTGATGAGGGGCTCAATCCCAGGACTCTGGGATCATGACCTAAGCTAAAGGCAGACACTTAATGGACTGAGCCACCCAGGTATACCCAGCGTACAACTCTTAAAACAAGCCCTGCCTCTATGGTTAGAAAGGTATTAAGACCTTATTGGTGGATTTTTAAAAAAACAACAATAACCCCACAATCTGATGTGCTTTTACAATGACATTTAAATTTTGTATACTGTATCTAAAGTTCAAAGTATGGGGAACACCACTGGGCTCTTTGCTCAGTGGGGAACCTGCCTCTCCCTCTGCGACAAATAAATAAATAAAATCTTTAAAAAAAAGTTCAAAGTATGTTCAATAATTTCACATTTCAGTGGTATTTTGATATAATACTCTTTAACTCTAAGATTTAAAGATGTATAAAAAAATAAAGTGTTTGAATTATATTGTCAACTTGGCAGGGTTGTAAGCTTTGGATCAGCACCTTATTATAGGATGTTAAATGCTTTCCCAATATGCAACTTACGCGTTTATCAATGTCCCCATGCTGAAGCTGAACAAACCGAGCACTGATGGCAGCAATATAGCTCTGCTGATTGGAGAAAGCAACTCGACCAGCACCTTTTGGGTATTTTAGCTCAGGATCTGTATCAATTCCTGCATAACAAACTCCACCATACAGCCGGTCCATGATCATAGCAAGTTCCACTTGAAAAGGAAAAGAAATTCACATCAAATATGAGAGAACACAGTAAATCAACAGTTTTTAAATAACTTTTTTAAAAAGGGAAAGTCAATAGGATAAATAGTTTTACGCTGTTTTCTAAATCCAATCCTTTCACCTGCATATTGGACCCAATCTGCTCTCACTACAGAATTACTTGGCAATTCTCCTCTCTCCTTTACCATCAGTTTTTCCCTCTACACTGGATCATTCCCAATCTTAAAAAACAAAATGAAACAAAACTCTTAATTCTGTTTTTCTCCCTCTCAGTGACTGCTTAATTTCTATATTCTTCCTGTACAGCCAAATTGTTAATTTTTTTTTCTTCTACTACCTCATCCTTCTCTTCCCATTCCTTGTTCAACCTTTATAACTAGACTTTCATCCCATGACTCCATGTTAATTGCTCATGCCACTGTCAAGTACAATGGTCAATCTACCTGGAAGCAGCACTGAACATAGTTAATGTCTACTTTCTGCGTCTGGCTTTCAGGACACATTTTTCTACTAATTTTCATCTGACTTCACAATTCCTTAGTCTTGATTCCTCTTCAACTCCTTGACTTTTCAATGTCAGAATACTCTAAGTTTCAGTTGTGGATTTCTCTTTATACTTGTGGGCTATGGCGACTTTATCCCATGTCATGGCTTTAAATACCATCTATCTGTTTTAATGTCCTAAATTCCTGTCTCTAGCCTTGGCCTCTTCTCTGGATTCTGAAGTCATCGGTGAAACCACCAGGAGATGGTCAACTGGAGTTGTTGTCCTGGACAACTCATACTGACATTTAATGGACCTTCACCAACTAGTTTGAAATGGCACTCCTGATCTTCCACCATCCCATTAAATCTGCTCCAATGAGTTTTTGCTAACTCAGCTGGTAAGCAATAGAAAAGATAAAGTTCCTAAGATTCTTGGCGTCAATCCTTTCTATTTTCTGTTTTCCCCACTACACATGCAATCCTATGAACCTGATTTTCTAGACTTATCTAAAATCTAATCTCCTCACCTCCATCAACTAACATCCTGTTCCAAACTCTCATTATTTTTCATCTGGATCGTGGCAATAGCCTTAACTCTTTGCTTCTGATTTACTGTCGAAACAGTAGCAAGGCCCCTCAGAATTTATTTTCAAAACAGTATCAAGAGTAATTCTTAGATATCAGATATAAATGGCATAACTAAAATTTCTACTTAGGAGCTCAAAATGGTACCACAAACTTGCTTTCAAAATCAAGACCACAATCTCTCTTCTCCAGTGTTCTTTATCACAGTAGAAGGTGTGACTATCTACATGGTGGCTTAAGATGGAAAGCTGAGATTCAGCCTTTGAGGTTACCTCATAAATTGTCTGGGACATGTGTTTACTTTGCTCTCTCACCATTGCTACCTCCAACCTAAGTTCATGTTATCTTTCTCCTGTCCTACAAGAATGGGCTCCTAAAATGGTCTACTCATATCTACTCTCAACCCAGCTGCCCCCAAAATATGTCATTAGCTACAGTTATCTAAAACTCTTCATTGGTTTCCCCTTTCTCTGAGGATAAATACTGAATTAGCTTATCAGATTTGTATGGTCTGACCCCTATTCACTTTTTCTATGCCTTTTTGTGTCTCTCTCCTCACTTCTTATACCCCTAGTCAGCCACTTTGGATTTCCTTCAGTTCCTCCAATGCCCTCTGCTTCCCTCCAGTAAAGATCTTTGAATATGCTCTTCCCTTTGTCTGAAAACACAACCCTCCTGCCACCTCAACTCTATTCCTTCTGCTGTGTCAGCTCAAATGCAACTATTTCTAAATATCAGACTATACCACATTCCCGTGATGTTCTTCTACTCTCTATAGTCTTTCTTTGTAGCAGTTATATTCTGTAAGTATTTACACATGTGAATGGTTCTTTTAAAATATATGTCCTATACTGACTGGAAAAGGATGTTCTCAGTGGTGGAAGGCACTAACACACTTCACAGGGCACAGGGAATCATAAAGCATGCTTGTACAGTGGGCATATAGGTCTGTAATTATGTTCCTGGATGACATTTCTGGCAAATCTCTGGTTTCTCATTATTGGTGAACAGAAGTTTATTACTTATCAAAGTACTATTAAAAAAACAAAACAAAATGTATTTCTTCAAATATCAGAATCAACCAACATAAAATAAACAGACCCCAAATTCCTTTTAGAAGTCAGAAGTATTTGGATTCTTCTTATAGAGTCTGCTTGGAGTTAATTATTCATATTGATAGATGAGTGTCTACTTCTCCACTTGACAATTTTAAGAATACTTCTCAGAATTCTGTAGTGAACAACTCTTGGACCATTAAGAATCTGCTCTTTGCCCACCCAATAGTGCCATGTACATAACAGCTATGCAAAGTTTACTGAATTCATTCATATTTAATTTTTTTTTAAAAGAAGCAACATTTGTTAACATTCTACTTACCAGCCCTTAATGGCCTAGGAACACCCCCAACAAAAATTGTTTTTCGAGGATCCAAAGGCTGAGAACCATCCATCACAAAGTCACTATCACTTAAGTTCCAAGGACGGATCTGAACCTAGGAAGAAAATCACATCACTGTAATTGGTCTTATTCTCTTGACAGCTTATGCTACTTTGTGCCAGTTAACAGCACAAAGTCCTTTTATTTTTCAAAATTTTGTACAGCAGGATTTGAAAATAAATTATTTTTTTAAGCTAGATACTACAAGTTATCAGGATTTCTAAAAACTGAACTCTTAACATGGTATTTTAACTTTTTTATCATTAATTACTTCAAACCAGTTTTTGGAAAACTCACATTTGTAGCCTAAAGTTCACATACAGGATTTACTTACTGGTTTGTCCTTAATGGTGGGGCTGGAAACACACAGATAGAGTTTTCCATCTTCTTCAATACAAGCATCAATTAGTGCTTGAACTGAGCTCTCTTCTTGAAAGAGAAGGAATGCATAGCCTGTAATAACCATTAAAAATGAGGCAATATTGCAAAGGAAGTGATTTCACCCCAAATTTCAATACTATTTAGAAAACACATGCTTTTGCAAAAGAAAAAAAAAAAAAACTATCAGAGAGAACCAGAACCATTAGACTTTCTATAGGAGGGCACAATATCCTATGGAATACACACAAAAGCAGATACTCATTAATTAGCTATCTTATATAGAGTGCTTTCTATCCATTGCTGTACTAAAAGCTTTACATAAATTATTTCATTTCATTCCCACAGCAAATCTCTAAGACATTATTCCCATTTTATAGAAGAAAAACCCAAGGTATCCAGCAGTTAATGACTTGCCCCATGTCAGTCACATGAGCAAGCTGTTGGTGGAGTAATTTCAAACCCAGGAGAGCCTCCAAGGTCTCCCAAGATACTGTCTTCTTCAAGAACTTGGCAGGACTAACCCCTTGATTATATCAGAAGTAGAAGGTTTCTAAAGAGGCCCTCAGGGTAAGACATGTTCTGATGCACAGTTTGGGCTAGAGCACACTTGGAAAGGCCCAAGAATTTCCACAAGGAAGGGGAAATAACCACAGTCAGCATGTCAACTTCAAAATTGTACTAAGAAAACTACCTTAAGGAGGATGGAGCGAAATGGGTCCTCCAGCATGGGTTCGGACCTTAAAATCAAACTCTCTACTGGGATAAACCGTGGAACACTCCTTTCAAGTAGTCTGGAGACTATGTTTGGACTTTGGACCCAAGCTCTTGCTTATTAGATGCCTGTACTTTTGGGAAATATGCCCTTCCTCCTTTCTTTGTGATAACAGATTGTCATTCTTCAAGCAGAACAGACTTCATTATAAAAAGAAGGTATCAAAATTTATACTGGAAGTTTACCATTACATGATTATTCCTAGAAACTGATAATTAACTGACCAAAAAATACCCCTTTCTTTGATGAGATTTCTATGCAAACAAACCTAGAGAACTGTAATCTGCTTCTAATATGAAGAAGTCATCAAGCAGGCCATGCACATCTATTTATTCCATTAGATAATGGTAAATGTGAGATCATGTTTTATACAGAAATCAAAACACATAGCTTTATTGCCAACAATGGCTGTAATTGCCACAAAGGTCTGATGTGACACAAAAATGCTTCATTTTAAAATTATAATTCCTGATTGCATAAATAAGCCATCAAATCAACCTATGCAACAGAAACTTTCTAAGGTATGATTATGCAAGATTAAAAAAACACATTGCAGACATTTCCAACTGCTAGAAATAATTTAAATATGCTTGAAAAAATGAAAAAATGAAAACTGATTTTAAGTGAAGGCTTTAATTTTGACACAAGTTAAAGATTTGCAAGTTGTAACTATTTTATAATAACTGAGAGGATATAAGACCAATTTACAAAATATTTTAAATTCAGTGTATTTAATGTTATTTGTGATATTAATTTTTGATATTAATGTTTTAATTTTGGTTAGTTTTAAAGTGATACTTTACATTCAATACTTTTTTTTTTTTTTAAGATTTTGAGAGAAAGAGAGAGAGAGAGAAAGCATGAGGAGGAGGGTGGTGGGAGGGATAAGCAGGCTCCCACTGAGCAGGAAGCCTGACGTAGGGCTTGCATCCCAGGATCCTGAGATCATGACCTGAGGCGAAGGCAGACGCTTAACCAATTGAGCCACCTAGGCATCTCTATATTCAATATTCCTAATATTACTTAATGATTTGTGTGATTATTAGGTAAGAAATGTTTGTATTACAAAACTAATTAAGCAACATGACAGGTAAATTATGATCTAGCTAAAGCAAACCATTAAATATTAAAATACTCTTACCAAAAACATAACATACAGCAAACTAATACTCACATAGGGTGAACCTCATTCACTGTAAAAGAAACATATGTACACATGTGCCTCCATCTGCAAGGGCTCATGTCGCTGCCTTAATTACAAGGCAGCTTCACTAACTGGATGCTTTCTGTACCAGTGTTTCCAAACCATGGAAGATGAATTACAACAATGTCAAAACTGCTTAAAAGGACAAAGTTTGGAAACACTGGTTTTTGGCAATGACAATTACCTATAATTGTACCCCAAACTACAATTTGCCAGTGCAGCTTTATTCAGGTCTTTTTGCTTTGTTTTCAGTTTGAGAAAATAAACTAACCATCACCACAAAAACTACAATGACAACAACAATGGCAACAACAGCAACAAAGACAGCAACTATTCTGTTTGATTAAATTTGTACCAACACATCTTTCTAGGCTTAGAGTCCATCATCCTGTTACATGAACAAGAGGCTCAGGCAAAAAATGTGTACCTGTCTCCACAAAAACCAATTCTCATTCCTTTCTAAAACTGTATTTCAGTTCCTGCCTGGAACTCTGTTTGACTCCTTTATGTCTATCTGGATTACACAATACCTTCAGATTTCGTTCAGAACTTCTCAGTGAAGCCTTCCCCACCTACTTCAGGTCAAAGGAGCTTCTATTCTATAGTATTTATAGGTGTTTTTATCATGTGTTAGTCAGTTATTATTCTGTGCATTACCAAGAGTACAAAGATGAGTAAATGCAGAGTATTACAGACTATGGGAAGAATTGGATTTTAGCAAAATCATCGCGGATTTATAGAGTTGTAAAAATGTAACATTGTAGTTGTGACAAGGGCTGAGAGAGAGTGGAGCAGTGCCAGGAGAGCCTACAATAGGAGTATGTGAACCGTTAGGTGCATCCTGAAAGTATCCTATGAGCAACCAATGTTTGAATTGAGACAAATGAGGGTATGTGGATGAAGAAACATCAGAAGGGCCTTAGGGCGAGTGAGAATATCATACATAAGAGCCCTAAGGCAGGAGAGAGCAAAGCTGGTTTTTGGAACCAGAAGTGAATAAGAAGTAACAGTGGGAGAAGAAACCAGAGAGGTGGGAAGGTTGGGCAGGGCAAACCCATTTTTACCTTTATTCTAACTGAAAGAAACCATTGAAGGGTTTTAAACAGATGGTCAAGAGATAGCAGTATCAGATGAGTTTTCAGAGAGATTACTCTGGCTGTACTGTGGGAGAAAAACTGGAAAGAGGCAGAGGTATGGACAGACTAGTCACATTCCTGAAGTGGATCAGGATACTGGTAACTTAGGCAGGAATATTAGAAACTAACTGACATTTTTACTGAACATTCAAAAAATTTTACAAGAGGCTAACAGAGTGAAGCAACAGACAACAAATTAAAACTCAGCAACAAATTAAAGCTCAACAAGATTAAAACTCAGATGAACAAATGAATGTCTACATCTATATGGAGCTTATTTTCTCTCTAAACTAAGTATCAGGATGTCCAAGACCAGTAAACTCCAAATTTGGGTGAAAATTTAGGGTACATGAAGAAAGGTCCATAGCTTTAATCAGACTTTCATAAAGATCTGGGATTCAGAATCCCTGCTCAAAAGATGTTCTTGAGTCCATAAATCTAAGATCTAAAGGTATAAAACAGAAACCACTGGGTTATTCCATTTCTCTAAAATCTACATGAACTGGTAATGGAGACACTAGAATTCTCAGTGACAAATAAGTGAGATATCCCATATAATTCATTATCAGAAATCTTTAATTAGTTTTTGTATACCAATAACTATTCTAACACGTTTCCTTTCCCAGAGCCCAAATCAGACCATTTAATAGATCTATTGGAGTCTTTTTTCTAGGTTTGAAAATTTGCTCAGCCATGAGAATAATAGGGTTTTTGTTTTTCTAAAATTTTCCAGAGTAAAATTTTATTTCAATGATGTTCAAAGAAAAGCTTTAGTTTTTCAACCTCCCCCTTTTTATTCCCTTTAGAGAATCTGCCATTAGCAACCTGACTGGATTCACGTTTAATTCTCTCCACTCACCTCCCCTGCTCATTTGTGGGCAAGGGGAACTTACCTCCTCTCCCACTAATGGGGGCCTTGCTTTTGGTCAGATGAATGACAGTGATTTGTTATTCTTGTGATATGGTGACAAGCCATAGTGGGTATCCTAGCAGTGAGTTACTAGCACAACTAGGTATCTTCTTCACATCTGATCTCTCTATATAATGGGGTTTGGACCAGTCACTTTCTCCTCTAGCTAAATTCACCCACAAAGTAAATATTGCTCTATTATTATCTGTTATTGTTTGGAACACTTACGTTAATCTGGCAATATTTATACTATTCATGCATTTATATTTTTTTCTCACTTCAAATAGATCTTAAATTCATTGCATAGAGGGACACTTTTTTTACATGTCAGTACCCAAGTTACTTAGAAGGATGCTTCAAATAGAAAACAAAACCTCAAAACTTTCATTGATTTGAGTGTTTGAAATCACTGTCAAACCATTATAGAGAAAGCACAGCAAGTGTCTAATGGCTCCTGACTGGGTTAAAGTGAAACTATGATAGTCCTCAGGTCCATTCTTTTCACTTGACACATGTTACCAGCCTTCACAAATTACTCTATTAGTTTTATATAAAGGTGTGATGGTATGCAATTCTAAAAGAAAAGAAAACACATTGGTATTGTCTTATTTGCTCTCATAAAACTGATTCCCTAGAAAATATTAACAATAAAAACTCTTACCTTTTGGTGGAAAATAGGACTTGCTTTCTGCTTTATGAGGCCAATCTACTACCAAAGGTCCAAATCTTCTGAAGCTAGCAGTTATTTCATCTTAAAAAAGTACAGTAATACACATTAGGAATTAGTTTTAATAGTTCATTAAAAAACTCCATATTTTATAAGTTAAAGATTTAATATTTTATAAGTTAAAGATTTAATATTTAAAAGTACCACTAGAAAAGTAAACTAGAACATGAAAACCGAAACACGTCTAATATCCTTACTGACAGAATATATGAAATAGATATCTTAGCCAAAATAAATTAATAAATTTAAGTAGCACACTGACCAGAGCAATCAATTCAGTGTGAGTTTTAAAATTTTATCTAACATTGTGTAGATACTAAAGGACTGATAGTATACCAAATCATAAATATTACTGGCTTGAAAAACATGCAAACATTATCTCAAGTTAAATAGAGAGACGATTACTGCTTGATAAGTAAAATCTCACAGGGAAAGAACAGGTCTGTTAGAACAAGACACGTAGAATTATCATACTTATTAAGGTCTGACACATACCAGGTAGCTTCACTGAAACAAATACATGTCAAATACAATGATATACTCTAGGTTATTTCATCATATGAAAACCTTATTATGCTACTAACACTTAGGACAGGTTTCTGGATATTTGGATAATTTAAAAATTTCTCAAAGTGTAGCAATATCCTCTTTGTTGTGAATAAGAGTGGCAGATTTCCCACAACTGTACAAACATTAGACAGTTTCGTATTTTTAATCTTTACCTCGAATTATTTTCTTTTGTTATTATTACAAATGATGATTTTTATATCTGTTCAGCCTTTGGATAACCTGAATCTCCTGTTTATGTTCTGTTTCCATTACCCTTTTGGGCATTATTACCTCTTTCTTACCTATTTCTAACAGCCTATTTATCCTCAAGGAAATTAAACTTCTGACTGTCATGTACTGCAGGCATTTTATTTTGTGTATTATGGTAACATGAAAGATTTTAAGTTTTATTAGAAAAACTTTCTGTATGATAATCTATTTACAAAAAATACAATAATGATATGCATTTTAACATATAAAGAAATTTTTTTAACTGTTTAATTACCTATTTCATATTTCAACAGGTGACAAAATATTTAGACAGAGATGGATATCCATCCTGACTGAAAATCTCAAGGTAAAAAATTCCATAGCCCCATTCACATTATATTTTAGGGTTTTTTTGTTTGTTTGCTTTGTTTTGTTTTAAGCTCAAATTATCACCCTACCTTCATCAATATCTGGAGGAAGACCACCAACAAAAACTTTTCGAGAGAAGCGTTCTATTCGTTCTCCATTTTGATGAGCTGAGTAACATGTGGGTGAATTTAAAACACCAACTTGATCATTATGACCATCATCAAGCAGACCATCATCTATTGGAAAGAGGGAAGAACGACCTAAAATATAAGAACAAATATAACTTGAATCTCAGGTATAATGATAAAGTTGGGCATTAAAACAGCAATGACAAATTCAAAGGTTTAAAACATGAAGGTGACACAGGCATAAAAAAAAATAAGGGAAATTCAGATTGTTAAGGTTTTAATTACTGGGATTCAAAAGAGAAGCAGTCTGAAGAATGACTTAGAAATATATGTAGTCATATGACAACAATTATACTGCAAACAAACACTGGATAATTTCAAATGTTTTATGGAAAGCAGTAAGAATCTGATGTATGGGGACAGTTTATAAACTGGATGTGTAACAGGAGAAACCTTTGAGAAATTGGTGGCAAAAGGGAAATGGCACAGACTAAATAGATAAGAGCACATAACAAAAAGCTACTTGCAGACCACAGTTAAGTAAGGACAAAGGCAACAAATAAGACTTGCATATAAGGCCTTGAATTAATTGATTACACATGTAGATGGGGTGTCTTCAAACGTGCAAAACAGAAAAAGGCATCCCCCTCTAGGACTTTGGTCCCCATTTGAGCTCACCCTTCAAGGGTGCAACCCTATGTCCAAGGCACATCCTATATAATTCTCTGCAGCAATCCTCATGCTAGACTCCATGGGGATCAAAAAATAAAATGACCTAATAAAATATAGTCCCCCTGCTCTCAGAGAATGTACATTTAGAAAAGATAAGATCTATACATATAACTATGGCACATATCCATAAGAAAGCTTTAAAGTACTTCAGAGGAAGTTTGTTGGAAGAAGGGAGTAGGCTGGCTAATAAACAGGTAATTTCTTAAATCCCCACGTGAGACTGAATGGCAATTGTGGTAAAAAGGGAAAGCTAGTGGCATTTACTCAGTGCAATAGAGAGGGTAAGATGTTTCTAAATAAAAATATTTATTAGAACATGGTTTTGAGTAAATTTTCCAAGTAGAAGGAGAAACATAAGAGAAAAGAGGAAAATACGAATTTAAGAAATAGGGAGTAGTCAAAATTGACTACTACATGTTGGAAAATAAGAAGAGTACAAGTAATAAAACAGCTTTGAGGCTAGTCAAAATACTTAGCTTTGAGTGCCAGGCTAAAGGGAATGTTTTATTTAGTGTATGATTAAAAGAAAAAACTGGATTCAGGGGTTCAAGCAAGATAATTTTACTGGTGCTTTGGGAAGACTTATAGCAAATGTGGTTAAAGTGATAAGAAATGAGCAGATCAGGAAGGATGGACAGGGGAGATAACTATAGCAGTAAAGGGTAGATATCTGGGAAACAAGAGAGAAAACTGGAAAGGAGGAACTAAAAGAAAGCATTAGAACATGAATAATAAGAACCATTCACTAAATATAAGGACAGTAAAGACCAAAAAATAGTATACAAAAGGGTAGATATGGAAGGAAACAATCAACAAAACAAGCAATATAACTCCCATCCCTTTGGAATGGGAGAGGACATTTGCAAATGACACTGATATTCTGATAAAGGGTTAGTATCCAAAATATGTAAAGAACTTATAAAACTGAACACACAAAAAACAATCCAGTTAAAAAATTGGCAGGACATCCAAACAGACATTTTTCCAAAGAAGACATACAGCTGGCTAACAGACACATGAAAAGTTACTTAATATCACTTGTCAGGGAAATGCAAATCAAAACTACAATAGATTATCACCTCACATAGTCAGAAAGGCTAAAATTAACAACTCAAGAAAGGACAGGTGTCAGCAAGGATGCAGAGAAAGGGGAACCCTCTTACACTGTTGGTGGGAATGCAAAAGGGTGCAGCCACTCTGGAAAATAGTATGGAGGATCCTCAAAAAGTTAAAAAAAAATTTAAAAATAAAACTACCCTATGAGCCAGCAATTACAGTACTGGGTATTTGCCCAAAGGATACAAAAACACTGATTCAAAGGGATACATGCATCCTGATGTTTACAGAATTCCATAATAGCCAAATCATGGAAAAATCCCAAATGTTCATCAACTGATGAATGGATAAAGATGCTGTATACTTACAATGGAATATTATTCAGCCATCAAGAATGAAATCTTGCCATTTGTAATGATGTGGATCGAGCTAGAGAGTATTATGCTAAATGAAGTTAGTCAGACAAAGACAAATACCATATGACTTCACTCATATGTGGAATTTAAGAAACAAAACAGATGAACTGGGGAGGGGGAGGAAGAGAGGCAAACCAGGAAACAGACTCTTTACTATTCAGAACAAAGTGAAAGTTGATGGAGGAGAGGTGGGCAGAGGGATGGTGAAATAAGTGTTGGGGATTAAGGAGGGCACTTGTAGTGATGACCACTGGGTGTTGTATTTAAGTGATGAATCACTAAATTTTACACCTGAAACCAATCTTATACTGTATGTTAAAAAACTGGAATTTATATAAAAGCTTGAAAGAAAAAAAAAAGGAAGGGTAGGTATGTAAAGCTGCATAGGCTGAGAGGATGTTCAGAATTTAAATGTAAGGGAGGAGGTTGCAAATTGAGTGGAGAAAGGTAATAAGCCACATTTCTGAGAAGAGAGCAACTTTATAGAAAGGATATTTGAAGGTTCTCTGTAATATCACTGGAGACAACTCCAGAGAGAAATGATGAGGTAGCTCCTTGATAAACTTACAAGGAAGTAATGGAACATTCAAGGAGCTCAAGAAAGGAGTGGTAAGAAAAGTATAAGAGAAGAGAGAAGCCAAAATATTATTGCCAACACAGTGCCAAAGCAAAATGTAATAAAAGAAAAAAACAAAAAAGGAGTCATGCAGGAACAGTGTGAGATGTTAAGATAATCATTTTAAAAACATGTTCAAGGACATGAACGATCTTTGAAGGTAAGCAATTTTAGAAAAGTTGGATGGGATTCATGCTACATGTAGAGTTTTATAAATACATCAAAAATGACTCTTTAGAAGTTTATTAGAAAAGGTAAAAGGGAAAATAAGGACGCGGAGAAATTGTTCTTTCAAGATGGAATGAAAGGGTTTTTTTTTTTTTTGGATGAGGAGATAATGCATAGAATCTATAGCATGTGCCTTAACAAATAGAAGTAATATTCAACATTAAAATGTCATCAATACATCATCTTAAAACAACATGACACATAATGATACAAGTGATATAAACAAAGACAGTGTGAAATGTGATGGCCTGCAGAAGAAAACTGGGGTTGGGATGTGAAGAAAGGGTGTTATATGGTTGTGAACTGTAGGTAGCTGGACACTAGAAGTAAGAATTTAAAGTTTTTAGCACCAAAAACAGGGAGGAAGATCCTGTTTGTATAGGAATAAGGAATTATTATACAGATTCAAATTCAATTTAAATAAAATGTTCTGAAAGATGTCCATGTTCACTGAGTAACTCTGTGACTATTAGTTTAACTTTCCAATACCTTTGCTATCAGAAATAAGGACCAATGTAAAACAAAAGTCAACAGTAGTGTGATTAACAGAAAGAAAGCCCTTCAAAAGTATTTTATCTAACTATTTAACAAAATAAACCTTATTAAGATCCATTACAAATAATATTTGTATAAGTGGTTCAAATTCTAAATTTGGACTTATAATTCTATATTTTAAAAGGAATAAGATGAGGCAGAAAACATGCATATTAGCTAGTTTTTAACAGAAAAATTACAAATCCAAATTTTATACTTATTTCAGACATGTCAATACATATGAAATTATTTTACTTTAAAGTACCCTAACACACATGTGAATTTAGCAATTCCATGAGTATAATAAAGTCTCTCTAACAGACTTTTATCTTGAGAAAAATTATAGATCATAAATATTTAGAGTCTAAATAGAAATACTAAATGCAGTGACAAAGGAAATCACTACATAAGAGAGGTGACCCAAAAAGGTTTAAACATTTTGTGTTAACTATAATACTATAAGTGTATTCATAATATAACTACATTTTAACAATTCTATATTACTAACTATAATAGTTTTAACTATAATAAATTATAGTTAATAAAATAACTATCAAAAATCTATAATATATATCTAAAATCTAGTAACCAAAGCTCAGCCGAACAAAGGACGTGTAATGGAAAGTCTAAGAAACATCATACTCTGGCCATACTAACAAGAATTTTCATTGCTAAGGGCCCCTGGATGGCTCAGTTGGTTAAGCATCTACCTTTGTCTCAGGTCATGATCCCAGAGTCCTGGGATCCAGCCTAGCATCTGGCTCCCTGCTCAGTGGGAAGCCTGCTTCTTCCTCTCCCTCTGACATTCCCCCTGCTTATGCACTCTACCTCTCTGTCAAATAAATAAATAAATAAAAATCTTTTTTTTTTTAAAGATTTTATTTATTTACTTGACACAGAGAGAGAGATCACAAGTAGGCAGAGAGGCAGGCAGAGAGAGAGGGAGAAGCAGGCTCCCCGCTAAGCAGAGAGCCTGATGCGGGGCTCCATCCCAGGACCCTGAGATCATGACCTGAGCTGAAGGCAGAGGCTTAACCCACTGAGCCACCCAGGAACCCCTAAATAAATAAAAATCTTAAGGAAAGTTTTTTCCTTTCCAGGGTGCTTGGGTGGCTCACGCTTAGTCAGTTAAGAATCTGCCTTCAGCTCAGGTCATGATCCTAGGACCCTGGCATTGAGTCCCACATCAGGCTCCTTGCTCAGTGGGGAGCCTACTTCTCCCTCCTCCCGCTCGCCTGTCACTCACCCTCGCTCTCTTGGACAAATACATAAATAAAATCTTTAAATATTTTTTTTCATGACCACTTTAGAGAAGCCATAAAAACTATGGAATTGAGTAGTATTTAAAAGAGAAGTTAACTGAGTATATATCAACAAAAATATCACTTTTTATCTTGCCAATTATCTTTCCCTACAACCTAAATTAATATGACTATAAAAGGAGAATCACTAAATAATAACATCTTTCATGTGTAGTACAGTTTTTAAACATGCTTTGTAAGAATGATACACCAAATATTTAGTGCCTGAAAATGACTGGCAATAAAGGTAAAGTTATATATGTGGGGAGAAATAAAATTTGATTATAAAATTATATGGACTAAAATACAACAGTTTTCAACCACAAATTTTTTTTTAAGATTTTTTATTTATTTATTTGACAGACAGAGATCACAAGCAGGCAGAGAGGCAGACAGAGAGAGAGGAGGAAACAGGCTCCCTGCAGAGCAGAGAGCCCGATGCGGGGCTCGATCCCAGGACCCTGAGATCACGACCCGAGCCGAAGGCAGAGGCTTTAACCCACTGAGCCACCCAGGCGCCCCTTTCAACCAAAATTAAAGTAACTTTCTCTTTTTTTTTACACTGAAACTAAGGATGTATGTTCAGGTTTTTATACTTCAAAAGACTGAAGAGGAATGATAATGAAAACAGTATAGAATTTGTGGGAGGTAGCAAAAGCTATATGCTTAGAGGAAAATTTCCTTACTTAGACAAAAAGCTATAGTTTTAAATGCATATTAGAAAAGAAGAAATGCTTAGATAATCCTAGTTTTTTCCACGAAAAGATAGGAAAAGAATAGCAAATTAAATAGAGAGTAGGATGAAGGAAATAAAAAACTATAATCAATGACATATAAAATACAGACTAAGATGAAAGCAAATCAACAAAGCCAAAAATGGCTCTTCAAAAACTTATAAAACTGACATACCTCTAAGCAAAGTTTATCTAGAAAAAAAAAAAGAAAACTCAATTTACCAATACTAAGTATGGAAAAAGGGACATCAACCAACACAGAGCCTATGTACATAAAAGGCTACACTTCCTAACTACTTTTGCAAGAACATTGCAAGAAAAGAATACTATCAACATCCCTTAGGAATATAGGAGGCAGAAATCCTAAAGAAAATGCTGACATACTGAATCTAGAAATACACACAAATGGAAAACACATCATGATTGAATGGAGTTCAACCTCGGGAATATAAGATTGACTGAGTCAGTAAAGCATGACACTCTTCATCTTGGTGTTGGGAACTTGAGCCCAACGTTCAATGTAGTGCTTACCAAATAAACAAATAAATGGAAAAATATATAAATAAAAGTATACTGATATAAGATTAAAACTCTGCTTTGTTGGTTTGCACTTGATATAAAAATATAAGCAAAAAAAGAAAATAAATTACTGTAATTCATATTAAGAAACGGAAATGGAATTATCACACAATCATTTCCACGGATGTCGGAAATGCATCTGATAAAGTTCAACAGCTATTCATGATTAAAAACGCTCAGCATACTAGGAATAGGCAAGAATTTCCACAATCTGATAAAGAGCATTAAAAACCCAGATAGTTTTCAAAGATAAACTATCAAATGCTTTCCCCCTGAGGTTTGGAAGAATGTTCACTATTTCTATTCAAATTATACTGGAGGTAGAACTAGTATAGTAAGATGAGAAAAACAAAGTGTCAAATACTCACAAGGAAAAAAGAAAACTGTCTCTGCTAAGAACATGATTTTATATGAAAAATTCAAAAGACTCAAACTACTAGAAATAAGTGCATTTAGCTAGGGGACAAATACAAAGTCAACTTACAAACATCGACCTATTTCTAGATGACAGTACTAACTGGGAAAAAGTTTAAAATAATTCCATTCCCTATGTCATCAAAACTCATCAAATCCTAGGAATGAATTAAACAAGAGAGATCCAAGATCTTTACACTGAAAACAAAAATTTGCTGAGAAACCCTACAAGACTAAATTGAGAAGAATCACCACGTGAGATGTACATTCTCTCCAAATTATCTATGAATTTAATACAAGTCATTGAAAATCCAAGCACATCTTGTCTTCTAAAATGTCTTCTAAAATCTTAAGGAAATTCTGAAATTTATGATAAATCAAAGGATTCAGTTTTAAAAAATCATATAAAAGAATAAAGTCAGAATTATACAACCAGATTTCTAGACTTATCAGTTAGCTATGATTATTAAGAATGTAACACTGATGTTAAAATACACAAACACCTAACTGAAACAAAATACGAGTCCAGGAAGAGACCCACAAATTTACAGTCACTTAATGTTTTCCAAGGATATAAGCACAATTCACTGTAGAAAGGGATATTTTTTCCAATAAATGGTGATAGGCCAATGGAAATCCAGCTGGAGGAGGGATAAAAAGGAACCTTGATCCCTACTCTCACATTTAAGACTTAAATGTGAAAGATAAAACAACAAAGTTGCTAGAATTTCTTCATGATGTTTGGGGATAGGCAGATAGGCACTAATGAAAAAAGTAAACAACTGGACTTCCATCAGAATTAAATTCTTAGATGCTTATCAAAAGAGAGTAAAGTGAAAAGCAAGCAACTCCTAGAAAGTAGGACAAAATACATAAAGAACTCTCTTAAATGAAATGGACAAAAGACTTGTATTGAATTAAAAATGGACAGAAGACTTGTACTGAAAGAATATAATGGATGGGGTATAAGCATATGAAAAGGTGCTCAACATCACCCTTAGTTATCAGGAAGATGAAATTAGAACAATAATGAAATGTCACTTTTATGCCTATCAGGATAGGTAAAATAAAAAAGCTTAACAATACAAAGTCAGTTTTATACTCAAATCGAGTATAAAACTGGCAAACTAGTTGGTAATTTCTAATAAAGTTAAATATACATGCACTCCATTAACCAGCAATTCCACTCTTAGTTACACATCTAAGAGAAATGACTGTTTATGTACACACACATACACACACACACACAGAAAAGAAAAAGGGAATACAAATGTTTATGGTAGTTTTTATTTATAACAGGTTCCAAATGGAATCAACTCAAATGTCTGTTCATATTTGGGAAAGGGACAAATTATGGTATATCTACACAATGATTCCATTCACTAATAAAAAATAAATAACTACTGATAGTAATTACTCTTCTATACATTCTTGCATCTTACAATTTCTCTTTGAGACTGAAATCTGTTAGTATTTAAAAACAATTTTTCAAATGTTTTCTTCTTTTAAAAGAAGAACTGGATATGGTTGTTCTGAAGTGTTTTTTTTCTCTAGATAAATAATCTTAAAGGTGAGAGTTCCATGCTGTTAAAACCAGTAACAACAGATGCTGATTAACAAGCCCTACGTTCAAAAAAGAATTTTAAACTATAATTACAGTTGCATTGTTTGAAGGGTTAAGGTTTTTTTTTTTCTCTCCTATTTTTTGAAATCATCACTTGATCTTGACATCAAACACCTCATTTATATTCTCTGGCTATTGTTAAGAAAATCTTGACTCAAAATTCTTGACCATACTACAACGTAACAAGAATGAACCATTATACAGAAATCCTACTTCAGTTATTCTAACTTAAAATGTATATACATCCATATTTGTTTGCAATATGTATGTGTAAATATACATATATTTACAACACATGCATGTATATAAACATGAAAATTAATACAATGTAATACGAGATTAGGTATAACCAAGATGAAAGTGAGATTCTAACTAGGAGTTCTACTAAGAGATTTACAAAGAATGTGATAGTTTTAGATAGAAAAATGTGGAGGAGAAAAAAGAGGGGACACTCTTTATAGGTAGAAACACCTGCTTAAGCAAAAGTACAGAAACATTCCAAAGGCCCTATCAAGGTAAAATATAGAAAATATATTATATATTATAATATAAATATAGAAAATATAGAAAACTGGAGACATTCTTAACTATGTACTCAAAAACCCTACTTCCCATCCAAGTACTAACCAGGCCCCACCCTGCTTAGCTTCCGAGATCAGACGAGATCGGGCGCGTTCAGGGTGGTATGGCCGTAGACAAAAGCCCTACTTCAAATGCAAGATATCTTAAAGTAAGTCACCTAAAATGCACAATAAAAATTTTAAAGGTAAAATAGTTATAATAAAGATTATAAAGGAAGTAATAAGAGATGAATGAGAAATGAAAGAGATGAAAAAAAAAGAATAAATGAAGATTGACCAATCACTGACAATGAAAGAGTCTAAGATGGCTTCCACGTTACCAGGGCTCTTTTATCAGGTAACCAAAATTCTTAGAGTAAGAAACACAGCCACTACCATACACACAACTTACCAATATGAGCCAATATGAAACTAAGATTCAAGTTACTCATTTCAAAATATTTTAATAAAATGAATTAGAGAAGTGAAACTTTTCTATATTCCCATTAAAAATGTTTACTCCATCCAATAATAAAAGTTACATGATGAGCTTCCTAAACTGAAGATGGGGCAATGAGCAGGCTGCTTGCGTGACAGGATGGTTGGCCCCAACACCTGGTTTCCTGGTGTTGGGCAGGTATGTACTACGCACATGCCTGCAGTCGGAGGGAGTTTGTAAGCAATTACTAACTTTACTTTGGTGGCTATGTCAATTGCCCAAATCACAGCTATACTGACTTTTCAGATTTTGACCTTATTTTGGAAGCTCAGACTAAAAAAATTTCTCACATCCAAAGGGGGAGGCAAGAAAGGAAAACATTTATACAAAGTTAGGCAATTTAAATTTGAATCTAAGCATAGTTCTTTGATCTCAATATGTTATCCTGTACTTTCATTTATAAAGTGTTATTCTAAAAATAAAAAAAAACTGTATAAATTAAGGACGAATATGAATATTCTTCCTATCTTCTGAGATCCTAGCAGTCACTCTATTAGGGTAGAAAAATCTACCAATGTGATGGCATGATTTTTATTTAGTATGAAAGAATCAAAGAAAACCTATTAAAACAATAGAGCCAGATCCAACACCGAACTCTCTCAAGCACCACCTGTTTAATCAGATAGAATCACTGAGAAGGCACGCTTTTCCCAAAGAACTGAGGAAGAAGCTATAAGGTACTCTTACCACCTGAAAAGATTTTGCCCCAATAATAGGCAGGCAGGATGGATAAGACATTTAATTTTAATAATAAATTATAGCCTAGTATGTCTCTGTAAATTACTTTCTGGATATATTTGACAAGTTCATTAAAAAAAATTTTTTTTTTAAAGATACTGATATGGCTGGGTATAGGTGTAGAGCAGGTAGTTGGCCCCTTCAGGGAGGAGAGGTAAGCAAATTTTTTCTATAAAGGGACAGATAGTAAATATTTTAGACTTTGTAGGCCACACTGTTGTATATACTGTTGTAACTACTAAACTCTGCCATCACTGTAGCTCCAAAGCAACCAGACAAAAAGTGAATGGGCATCTCTGTGTTCTAATAAAACATTGTTTATAGGAGTTATAGAAGTTATAGTTTATAGAAGTTAGTCTGTAGGCCACAGTTTGCTAACTTCTGTCTTACAGTATTACTCTGGCTTTTTTTTTTTTTTTTCATGCTTTGGAGATTTTACCCATTCTCTGACAGTTATCCAAAGTATTTATCAAGGACAAAGAATTTCAGCCTTGATTTCATCATAAAAGGATTTGATAGTGGTGATATTTAGGGGGCATACCCATATTCTGACTACTTCACAAGACTTATGGAGTCAAACAAAGTCTAACCAAATCAGAAAATCCTAGGTCAATTTTAAAGCAATACATGGTGTAATGTATTATTAATAATTCCTTATTTATTACAGTGCATAAATCTGAATGGCTAACAGTATAAACACATCCAAACTCTCTAATTGAACTTCCATAATTTCATTCCCTTTTAAAATCATTTCTCCTATTTCATTCCCCATACAATCTATTAACTCAAACTTTGGGATTACCTGCTAGAACAGATTAGATTGTGATGTTTAGCCCTATCAACTAAAATAGGCTCTATTTCTATTACTTAAAATATACTATATATTTTTATTCCTTTGGGAGCATAGTAGCCCTTGAATCCTTTACTAAAGGGATAGATTGCAATGTAAAAATATTTGAAGTGTAGAGACAGAATTTAAATTACATTTCATACTTCCCTTCATACTCCCACCTTAATCCAACCCCAGATCAGTGTGTTTACTCTTAGAACAGAATGGAAGAAATGTTGGACAAGAAATACAAAAGACAGTTTTCCATATATTAAAGTCAGCTCCCCATATGAGTCTTCCTTCTTCCTAATCCTGGTCCCCAGGCAGCTCTGGAGTAGAACTTTTTTTGGCTCCCAGGGTATAGAGATACACAGGACTTGGGGGCAGGTCCCAAATGAAAAACAGAGAAAGAAATATTTGCTCTTTCTTAATTACTTACAATATAATTAAATTTTGACTATTCCTAAAGTATATTTTATATATTAATATCTAGAGCCAGGTTGATTTAAAGTTGTTCTTGACATTAAGAAAATTAAAATATACAAAGTCATTTTGGTAGTAATTTGGCTTGACTGCAGTCAAGTGGGAAATCTTTTAAATGAAAACAGCTCCTCTATGCCTGGGTTTAAAGGTGAGTCAAAGGTGGCAAGTAAGAACAAATAGTTCTTCCTAAACTGCTCTACAAAGTCAAAATGCCTTGTGAAAATAATGCTGTTCACCCACCACTGCACTGGTAAAGAGCAATGTCTTATTTTTGGTAAGAATTATATTAACTCATTGTGACACACCCACATGAGCAGTAGATCTGATATGTATCTGACTTTTTTTTTTAGAAAAGAAAAATTATTAAGTAAAATTAATTAATGCAGTTCCTTTGATGGACCGAATGTTAAACACAGAGCCCATACAGGGGGGGATCTTGGCAGTTAAAAGGTTATCAGTATGATAATGATATTGTATCTAGCTTAGGAAGGGGAAAAAAATGAGTAGAAAAAGGAAGAGAGCCAGGCTACTTCTAGTCCTTTATGAGTCATTCCTTTGGAATGTGTGTGGGATTCTTTCTTTTCTTTTCTCTTTTTCTTTTTTTTAATGTTTTATTACTGTGTCAAAGCACTTTCAAATTCAAATTAAAACCTCTCAATAGGTATTTCTAATGGGTATACTTTTCATCTGGCCATCAAAATTGAAATTTTAAAAGCATATTCTGACTATTCACAGAGGACCAACTGAAAATTACTAATGCCATATAATCTGAAAGGAAAATTCAGGCATTACCCCTTCTTAAGTCAAGTAAGTGTGACGACTATCAGTTCTATCCTAAAGAAAGCTTCTCCAGAAGTCTTAAAACCATGTGAGTCTTCTTTTTTCCAAAGCTGGCAAGGAGCTCTGAAGTAGAGGAAGTCTTTATATTTCTATCCTCTGTGAGCCATAAAGAATAGAATAAGTTCTCATTTGAGAGCAGAAAACTTTGCTTTTTCTTAGTATCATAATCATAGTCTATAATTACTGAATTGAGATAAAAGAAGATAAACAACAAGATGACTTCTGATACTGTGCTCTTAAGAACTTCCCAGATCATAATACTTACGCTAGAGTATGCTAAATTAGATCAAACATAAATTACTAAGGTTAAAAGATGATAAGTGTATAGAAGGAAAAGATCCTTAATTAAATTGCTCTAGAGTTTCAAAAATACCTAAAAATCACAGCTTGATAAGTGGGTTTTTTTCCAAAAGAATTGAAGCTCCATATTAAAATAGTACAGTGAAATAAGACAGTCGTAGATATGAAAATAGGTATTAAAATTCCAAACTTTGCTCTTCTTCTCAGTTGCTAACAACAGCCTTTAGAAGGTAATTTAGCTTTAGTTTTCTGAGTTTTGAGTTTCTATATCCTGTAATATGTTAGAAAACTAAAGAACCAAGAGATTCAGTCAAGCGTTTGAAGAAACCAGATTCCAAAAATGAAGTTAAATTCAGACAACGTGAAATACAAAACTGGACATGGTACTTAAAAATATATAATACGGGCGCCTGGGTGGCTCAGTCCTTAAGCATCTGCCTTTGGCTCTGGTCATGATCCCAGAGTCTTGGGATCCAAGCCCGCAGTCAGGCTCCCTGCTCAGCAGGAAGCCTGCTTCTCCCTCTCCCACTCCCCCTGCTTCTGTTCCCCCTCTCACTGTCTCTCTGTGTGTGTCATATAAATAAGTAAAATGTTTATAAAATATCTTTATAAAAAACATATAATACTCATTTCTGTCATCAGTGGTAGCAGAAAGTTTTAGCTTGCTTTCAAAGTGCACATACTCATGACTACGTGAAAAAAAATTGAAGCACTGGCACATATTTATAAAATTTATCAAAAGGCATTATATTACTACTGTCTATCCTCCATGGCTTAAGGGAGATTTTAGGGGTCAAGGAAAATCCTTTTTTATTCACTTTGGTACTTACAACAGATATTTAAATATGATTATTTCAAAGTTAGAGGTAATCTAGAGATAATCTTTGCTTCTTCTCACCCCATCTACTTCGCTCCCTCTCAATCTGCACATGAGAAAGAAAAGCCAAGTTTAAAACACAGAACATGTCAGCTGCTGTCTGAAGAGGTTTAGTGGTCTATTCTCTCACAGTCATCATTTTGTCGTCAAGATAGCAAGAACCCAGAGCGGAAGAATGGTGCAGGAGAGAGAGAGAGAGAGAGAAAGAGTGTGTGTGTGTGTGTGTGTATGAATGAGTGTGTGAATATGCCTACATGGTGTAGTGAGAGGGAGAAGGAAAGCATTATATTCTTAGAAGACACAGAGAAATATTAGCAACATGATTTCTATACAACAGTGTTAACAACAGCCTGTTTGGTATGTACTTTTAACTGGGTCAGACATAAAGCTAATTAACTAGAGTTATAAATTATATACCAAAGACAACCAGTTATAGATTTAGAAAGCAGAAAAATCATATTGCATTGTCACCTTCACTAGTATTTATTAAAGATATTTCTTAGGCAAACTATAAATAGTAGATTTTAAAAGGTATAAAAATTACTTTAAACAGTTAAACTCTGGGCAGTTTAAAAGGAAGACATTTATTAAATAACCATATTAGTATGAAAATGTGCTTTTAAAGGTTAAGAGATTTAGGATTCAAAACTTTGACAAGTGTGCAAATCAAAATGTAACTTTTCTGTGAGTTTTCAGACAGTGCATAAAAATTCTAGGCTAATTATAGTGTTGATCAGTAAAACCCAATTAAAAACAGTTATACCATAGCAAACAGAAATGAATTACCTCGTCTTCGCCCATAACTCCTTGCTGCATGTAAACAAAGGACAAATTGTAAAATGTCAGAACTAAAAACAAGCCCACCCATACAAATATTTGTGATCTGAAAAGCTAAGTGGGCATCTCATAATCAGTGCAACTTTGTTTTAAGGGCTAGGACAATGTCTGTATAATATCTGTATGGTGTTTTATGATTTACAAAGTATATGTATATATATACATATACTTTGTATATATATACATATATATATATATACAACATATATATATATTTGTATATATATACAAAGTATATATAGTATATATATATAACTGTATAAAAATTAACAGGAAATAAATCATTTATTTTCATGCTCAAATTCATGAATATTTCTTTCATCTGATCAGGATAGTAATATGTAACACCTTAAGTTAAATGGCATCCCAAATAATGAGTGAAAACAACCAGAATTAAATCCTTATTTTCCTAATTATAAAGAATGATATAGCAGATACAGTCCAACAAATAGCTATTCGAACCCAATTCACATTATACCAAACCTGTGTGAAGAAAGTATTGGAAGACACAGAAGAATGAGAAGCTAAAACAATGTGAAACTGATACTGTGAAGCCTACAGAGCTTAGATAGAATGTAAAGAAATCAATCCATGTTCAAACTTGCTTAGTTGAAGAAATGACTAATGATACACTATAGCTAACAATGCTCTCAATCCTTTTGGTACATTTTATAATCGTTAAGTGTTTATATCTCTATCCCTGAGGTAAGAGGGATTCAGCCACAAATTATTATTATTATCATCACAGAATAGCCTATTTGTTAAACACTGTAAAAGTATAAAGCAGAAAGGCATTTAAATCTACGTTACTAATAATTTACATAATTCCTTAGGGAAAAAATACTGCATTTTTTCTCAATAAGAAACTACCAGTTTGATAAAATCCACAACATATTTTTAAATAACTCCTTCCCCCCCCAAATCTGAATATACAATGAGTATTTTTACCCTGGAATCGGGGTAATCAAAGCAGTAAACCAAAATAAAAAATGACTATTAAAATTAAGGTCTTAACCCAAGTTTCATGAATTTTTTTAGGCTTGGGAAACTTTCTTTCTGAATAAATCTCAAATCAAAATATATATTGAAAGTCATGAGAAATATAGTTTCCTCCAAAGTATAAAGGGAAAACACTTCACATTAAATACATTCTATTATAGAACTTTTAGAAAATATAAGCCTTTAACACAAAGAAGTATGTCCACAAGTGAGAATATAGCATTAATTCCCCTAAAGTAACAGTGGGAAAAACAAACTTGTCAATCCTTAGTCATTTACACTTCATTTGCATCTCTCTCTCTCTTTCTCTCTTGTTTTTATTTAGCTAGAACTACTGTAGATATAACCTTTTTGGGAGCTCCAATTACTTCACAGCCTAGCAGGTTGACTGACCTATACATTAGTTTATATGTAAGCTTACCTGTGTGTTTATGTGTAAATACAGAGTATTTACTGTATCATACAAGTAATATATTATTTGTATATATTATTTATAGCTTATCTAACCTATATATTAGTTTAGGGTAAGGGTAGGGGTAGAAGAAACATTTTTGCTGTGGAGGTCTTCTAAGACTTAAAAAAGCCTTAAAAATATCAGAGTCTCAAAGAAATGCAAGACCGACTGTGGAAAATCTAATAGCAATCTTAAAAGAGGTAACAAGACCAGACCACGGAAGAATCAATTCACTCTCAAGTCTTGACAGTTGCATTAAGTGTGGAAATGGTCAACAGGCCCCAAACAGTCACGCACCAGTCTGAGGAGTCAGGCTTCCTACTTATCTCTAGGTATGATGTTAATGGTATTAATCCAGTATAAATTTGCTTAATGGAATTTCATTCATGGGTATAAAAGGTGGATCATTTATAAAGCAAATAAAACTATTCCCATCAAGTTTAAAGTCAAATTATGAATTGTAAATGAAGTCATAACATGGTAAATAATTCTTGACCTATTGAAAAAATTAAAGACCTCATAACCAGTTTATACTCTTAACTGTTATATTCTTTGCTGAGGCTATTCAATACTAAAATAGTAAAAAAAAAAAGTACAAATGTTCATAACATCTTAGGTTTCATCTCATTCCTATGCTTGAAACACATTATTTAGAAAACTTCTCTGACTATCTCATACCTGAGGAATTTTAGAGTCCTGTAAAGAGCTATTCTACTTATTTTTTGGACAACTCTCAAATTCCAAATCTCTACATTACCAAAAATAGACTGACTGAAGATGAAGCTAAACCATATGAAACATTTCTCATCCCGTGTCATGGAAATAACCAATCTGCTACCATTACACTAAACAATGGCGTGTATACTCACTTTCCTACCAGGGTTCTTATGGAAATTTCTGGAGTATGTTCCTCTATAACTCTGATTCAGCATTAAGAAAGGCCCCCAGTAAGAAAAGAAAATCATTAACTTATTGTGTTTTAATTAAAGAAGATTTCTTTATTTTTTTTTAAGATTTTATTTATTTATTTGACACAGAGATCACAAGCAAGCAGAGAGCGAGATGTGGTACTCTATCCCAGGACCCTGAGCTGAAGGTACAGGCTTAACCCTCTGAGCCACCCAGGCACCCCAAAGAAGACTTCTTTAAACAATATGCCCCTCCAAACTCAATTTAGAATATGACTAAGAAAAAAAATGAGCAATTTTTGTGTAAAAACTGTATTTAGAGTATTAAATTTCAGGTACCTAAGTTTTATAAAGCATTTTATAAAAGTACAACTCACTCAAAAGGAATTGGCTATTAAACATACATATGTAAATAGAAATATGTGTGTGTATACATATATATGCATGTTAGATTATATGCATTTTTCTTCATGGAGATAATAAGAAGGCTGTGAAAAAAGATCTTTTCCATACAAGTGACTTTACAATTAATTTGGTCCTGGGTTATCAATAATCTTATTTAGGTTCTAACCCATAAAAAAGAAATAGGAGGATTCTGACATCCTTTTTGGCATCTTTGTGTCCTTATATATTGCCTCTTAGCTATAGCTGTGGTACATGAATTACTGCAGATGGAGGAAGAGATAGGTAAACATACTAAATTAGCTGGAAATATTTAGGTTAAAGTTCTTTTGGTGTGAAACTAAAGAAAGTCTTATTTCTTGCCCTATGAAGCCAAAACCAGGGAGAGAAATACACCCCAAATCATAGTCCTTTTCAAGATCCAAAATAAATCTGTATCTAGTCCACTTACTTCCATCAACATAAAAAAGAACTGATTACGTACTCAAGTTTCCTATTATGTTTATGACTTAATACAGTACATTTAGAATATCTGCCCTCAGAAACACAATTTCATTTCTGAGTAAATTTTCTTAGTTAAAAGATAAACAAAACTTATTTCCTCCCAAAAAGTAAGCAAGCTCTTGATTACAAACATGGCTGTATGTGGTTAATCACAGCAAATTTAAATTTCAAACTAACTTGCATCACCCCATACTTCTGCTGTTCTTCTTTTGAAAAACTATGTTCTAATAAACATATAAGCTATTTTTCCTTGGGAGAGGGGTGAGAGGAAACACAACATGATGCAAATAGAAAGAAATACTCGAACGAGACATCATTTTTAATTGGTCCTCACCACTATGAAAAACAGGGTGGTTTTTTAATTTTGTTCTTTCTTATTGATAATAAAATATATGAGATTTATGCACTTACAAATATAAACACTAAGGCTATCATTCTAACTTCAGACAGTATTTAACTTTTGTTTTTTAGACAGTCTACTCATTCCTATACAGTGACTTTCCTAAAATGCTTCTGGGTGTTAAATTTGGACTCTTCTATAATATTATTCAACAGTGGTGGTCTCCACCAGTCAATTTAACTTGATTTCTAGTCAGACTGAGGAACATGATGTGTTCAGGAGCCTACCTGCAGTTATATTTCTACAGCACTTTTTACTGTTAATTTTTTTTCTTATATAACTTCACGAGACATATATATGTGGGATTATACCTCTTTTTCTCTAAGTTAACAGAGGCTCAAAAGTTTTACCTAGTCTGACCTACTTCATCACCTTTACCCCATTACCTATTTATTTCTTTTTTGTTGTTGTTGTTGATTTTAGGGGTGAGCAAACCATGGCCCATAGGTCAAATCCAGCCCACCATTTCGTAAGTGAATTTTTTTTTAAATTTCTTTTCAGCGTAACAGAATTCATAGTTTTTACACCACACCCAGTGCTCCATGCAATGCATGCCCTCCATAATACCCACCACCTGGCTCCCCCATACCTATTTATTTCTTAAAGAAATATTTCAAAGTTTAACTGTAATGTCAATTGGCCAGGAAGATAGAATCATGAAGCTTTACTGCCTTATCTGCGTAACAACTGTACTACTATTTATGTATTATTCTTTATTAAATGGACTGAAGCCTAGAACCTAGTAATAGCTTAGTAACGTCACAGATTTCTGCCAGTACTGTGTTTTCTAAGGAATGATCTTAAATTGCATTAGTCACGCATACGTATTTGTGTACCACTAAAGTCATCTTGGGTACCACAAGGGACATGTGCACCGTACTTTAGGAAACACTGCCCAAGAGAGTCATTTTGCTTTTGACCCAAATTTTGTTCCTATTATAGCTCCTTCCAAATGGTTCTGGTTTGGCTTCCTGCAATAACATAAAACAAACATTCTTTGGTCACTATATATAACTTCCTTCACTTGAAAATATTGGTTACATCTTTTAATTTTATATTCTCCAACACTTTCATCTATTCAGGGGACATGAATGTATTCTTTCAAAGTCATTTTGTCACCTTTCATCATCACCCACTGCCACAGCTGTTCTAAACACTTCACATGAATGAATTTCTTCACATCTCAAAACAATCCCCCTGATGCAGGAAGCATTTTTATCTACTTCTGACATAAAGAACTGAGTTAAACTGAAGTTAGGCAAACTGTCCAAGGTCACATAGCTAGTAACAGCAAAGCTAGATAATCTAGCTCCAGAGCCTGTAGTACAAACTACTGTTTTTTCTTTCTCTTTAAGTTCAGTTACCCAACATATAGTACATCTTTAGTTTTTGATACTGTTCAATGATTCATTAGTTGTATATAATACCCAGTGCTCATCAGATCATGGGGCCAACTACTGTTAACTATTGCTAAGCCACCATAAAAAAAATACTGATCTATAATTTATTACCAAATATTGATTTTCAAAGTCAATAATATTTGCTATGCTTGTTGGTTAAGTAATACAACTTACTTAAGCTTACTTTATCAATTGCTAATAGTGAGTTTCAATCTGTGAACTTATTAAAAAATAATAGTTTAAAAAGTCTAAGTATTGAGATACTATATCTGTCATCAATAATACTTAATAATAACTTAGTACGGTGAGGGCTTGGTGTTGATATCACTTAATTCCCATATTTCCTAGGGAGATAATATGCTATGAATATAGTTAAATTACAAGAATTAAAAGCAGCTCAAGGAAAATTTCCCCTTACTATTTATTGCCATTTGCCTATTTCTCTCTTCAATAACTTAGATGTCTATCAAAAAATTACTTAAATCCTTAATATTCAAATACCTCCTTACCCTATAAATATACCCAATTTCCTGATTCCTGCTTCCCCCTTAACAATGATCCCAAATGAGCAAAATACTTTTTTTTTCTCTTGGATCAAACTGTCCTTACTGACCTAAACACATTTTTATGTCCTAGTTTCATTATCTCTTCTCTCCCCGAGTCCCTTGCCAGAAAAAGTTCAGAATATCCAGGACAGTTTACTGTATCGAGTATGTAATGGGGCCCCAGAGTGGCAGGCTATGAAGAGTGCTCACATAATGAAAAAAGAAGATTTGCCCACAAGATTCAACTCTTGCCTAAAATAAAATATTCTTGTGTCTACTATGTGATGAAAGACTTCTAACCTAACATCTAGGCTACTTAAGAAAGCTTTTATCAAGTGATAGAATCAATTAATTTAATAATATTTAGTGTAACCATGGGGCACCTCAGTTAGGTGTCTGACTCTTGGTTTTAGCTCAGGTCATGATCTCAGGGCCCTGGGATGAGCCCTGGATGGTGCTCCTGCTCAGCAGGGGGTCTGCTTGTCCCTCTCCCTCTGCCCTCCCCTCAACCCCCGCAGCTCATGCTCTCTCTCTGAGGTAAATAAATAAAATCTTTAAAATAATAATAATAATAATTGTTATTATTATTATTAGTGTAGCCAAAAGTGTAAGTTGTATAAATAGTGCAGCTTCTAAGTTCTTTGTTCACATATAACTGATGTATTCTATTGTGATTACAATATACTTCTGAATCGCCCTAGTGTACTATGCATAAAGAAATCTCAGAACATCTGTGAATGATCTAACAAACTGTCTCATACAATAGCACCTTCCTTCACATGGATCTTAACAGAGTATGAGAAATATATTCTATTTTTTCCACTGAATTGTTTTTTTTTAAAAGTTACAATAGATCACATAGACTGTCCCAAAAGAAAATTATTTAAGGAAGTCAGGATAAACATATAGTTTATTGTTACCTAAGCCCATCATTACTTTATGAATCATGTCATGAAGATAAAAATTACAACCCATTTTCAGTTTGCAAATTCAACTTCAACACTGTAAGTTTTTGTAACAGATTTAGAGACCAGCTACTGCAATGCCATGTTTTTTTTAATTCCACGGTAGAAAGAAGTTAACTGAAGAAGTACTGGAATGCAATTTCTAGTATCTTTCTGGTCAATGTCTATGTAAGCACTATAATTCACTGAATTCATGCATGTGGCCTGCTGGACTGTTGAAAGGTCTAGCCCAGGCATGGCCTCAGCCTAGAAAGCACAGTCAGGCCCCAGAGTGAGAACCTTGACAGCTCAACCTCTAACCATCCTTTAAGATCCTAACATATAACCCAGTGCTTAGACTAAGCTGGCATGTGGTGGGCAATGCAATATGTAACAATCCAATTTTAAATGAACCAATCAATCACATCACCAGACACATTGCTTCTTCAGCCTTTCTCTCATTCCAAAATCCTATCTCCCCTGACAATCTCCCAGGTAGTCTGGACTTTATTTTATTTCCCCTTTCCTGTCACTATAGTCTTTACTTAGTATTAGTTCACACAGTCAAGCTTTACACTGGCCTTTTTTTTTAGACTTTGTTCCCTAACTTCACTACCATCTGTTCTCAACAAAGTTTTAGTTAAAATAGAAGAGCCAAGCCATTCTAATTATATAATTATGTATTTTAAGGTACTATCTCTACTCTTCCTTTTTCCTACTTCCCTCTCTTTATCCACCCTCTCATTTAAAAATACCTTTGTGAAGGATATTTTCATCCTCCATGTCTACTCCCAAAGTCATGGATGTGCTAAGTACTGTGACTCTGAATACAGTGTTTGTCCAACAGAAAGAAAACAGACTTTAATGAAACTTTATTTATCCTGTTTCTAACTCTGGTGAAGTTCATGGTGTAAACTTTCTTGTTAGAATAAATTAAGTCAGTGTGAGCACCATATTTGCTAAGAATCACTAGTATATTCACTCCTTGGTTAACAAAAGCACCAGTACTATACTAAGTAACAACTTCTATGTACTTTGCAAACATCATCTCATTTAATTCTCATACTAAACCCTAAGATTGTTATTCCCATTTCACAGAAGGGAAACTAAGGTTCACAGAAGTTACCTTGTTCGCAAGGTCTCACCATAAACTAGAAAGCCAGTATCCAGAGTCAGGACTCTCTCCAAAGTCTGTGATCAATGAATTAAATCACGCTGTCACAAATACACTACAATGACTGCTCTGACAGCCATAAAACATTCAAACTCATAATTCTGCTTTCTGCACAGAAATTGTAGCAGTTATAATTTATTTTTATACTTATAAAATAATTAACTTCTGTGTATGGGGAAGGTATAGAGAAACATGTACTCAATCATATTTGTTTATAAGAGTCAAATTGGAAAAATAAAATGTTTTTATAAAACTTACCATTTAACATCAACAGATTATCAGTTCCTGGATGTGGATAGCTCAATCGACCTTTAAAAACACAGGAAAGGAAAGTTTGAAGATTATGGAGCTATTTGAAAAAGCAAATAAAGGCAAGAGGGGTAGGGAGGAAATTACTGACCACGATATATTTCTTAAATTAAAAAAAAGGAATTTCTTAACTCAAAACATATTAACCCAAATCATCTTTGAAATATGAAAGCAAAACACAAAACACCCGACCTTAGTTCCATCATAAGAGCACAATGTGACTTAGGAGCAATGTCTACAGAATAAAGCCCATTTGTTTTCTGAGATGTAAAAAGAATGTCCTCAAAACTTAAAAAAGGATGTAAACATTTTTTAATATTTTCAAAACTGTTTATAATTCTCTCCACAGCTTTCTTTGTCCAAAAATAAAGTCTGAAGAAAAGGAATTTATATTCCTAACCAAAAAGGAATTTATATTCCTAACCAAAAGACAACCAAAATATTAAAATAAAAAAATGAGCACTAAAACTCATCATAATTTGCCATTAATTCAGTATGATTTTATATATAGTTGTATTTAAATAATGATGTTTGCGGGCACCTGGGTGGCTCAGTTGGTCAAGCAACTGCCTTCGGCTCAGGTCATGATATCAGGATTTCGGGATCAAGTCCCACATCAAGCTCCCAGCTCCATGGGGATTCTGCTTCTCCCTCTGACCTTCCCCCCTCTCATGCTCTCTCTCACTGTCCCTCTCTCAAATAAATAAATAAAAATCTTTAAAAAAAAATAAGGATGTTTGATGAAAACGTCTTCAACATACTATTACAAGTGACATTGCAAATTTAACCTGTTCAAGTTTATAACTGATCTAAAAAATTTTTAAAAAGGAAAATATTAAAGCTTAAGAGCATAGTAATCTAGTCTTTCATTTGAGTCATTCTTCATTCAAGAGTTTTGCAATACATGCAGAAAGAATAGCAGTACTGCAGACTGCGATGGAAAGTAGAAAAGGCAAGTCTGAACATACTATGGGGCTCATTCAGCATTTCAACATCATAGTGCTTGTTTGACTATATGCCAACATCGAGGATGATCATTATTTTTAGCCCATTAAAATAGAAGACTTTCCTCTAATGCCTGAATCTCTGATGGACTTTTAGAAAGGTCCATTAAAATCTATTGAGAAAACAACTAAAATTAAATGTCTGTGCGATGGCACATTGGCAGCTTTCAGCACAGCCCTTTAAAGACTCTGACAGTTTGGGATGCGATGCTGCCAGAATAGTGACCAATAAATATCTGAATGAATCTGACATGATTAATAAGGAGTACAGATTCACTGCATCTACCCTCAACCACCTCAGCAAGCACTCTAAACAGTAAGGCCCTGTATTACACCCAAACATACCATACAAAATACAGACTGTCTGTTGGGTTTTGCTTAAATTATGAAGCTAAAAAATTCAGTCATCTGCCAATGAAGGAGATAATCCAATTCTGACATTAAAATACAAATTTTATATATATATATGTGTGTATGTGTGGGTATATAGATATATACCCACACACACACACTTCATCTGGGCTCTAATTAAACTGGCAGATTCAGACTCAACATGGTGAAAACAAAACAAATGTTACTGTTCTTTAAAGACAATTGACCACCTCTTATTTACTCCTGAATTTCATGCAGCATAACCTCAGTTAAATTAATAAAGTCATCATACTCTTAAAAACACGCAAATAAGTTTATTGTCGTAATACTTTAGTACGCAGTGAGAAAGAAGGCAGCATGTACAAAAGGTACAAGATACAAAGAGGGAGAAAGCAGACCTTTTCTAAACTGGATTTCAACAGCACAGAGCATTACTTTGTCTGAACTATCACAGCTTATTTTGGAAATATGCCTATTTCTAAACATCTTGTTGCAGATGACCAAATTTAGAGAGCAATTTAAGGCCAAGAAAAAGTACTGTTATTTTTGACTTGAGATTGAAAATTAAAACCCCTATGAAAGTGGTAGCCTGTATTGCTATATCCACTCTAACAAGTTCATTAAGTCTTGTATACCTACAGTGTGTAGGATGCTGAGGACACAACTAGGTGTCTGCTTATGATGTGGTACGAGACAGGAACAACTTCAACAGAATCTGCCAAGTGTTAAAAGAATCATGTACAGTATGCTATATAAAAAACAAAGGTGCATTTAACGAATTAGGGACTCAGGCAAGACCTTCTAGAGAAGTAAACTGAGCAAAGCCTTAAGCCTGACTCTGTTCAAAAGACACTCAACTTTCAACTGCCATGTATTTATCCTCCAACAGGTTCAGTGTTTGCTTTACCTATCCCAAGACACAAGTAAGAAGGCATTTTCATTACTTATAGCCTTTTGACTTCCTGGCTCTGAATGGACTTAAAAGGCATACCTTATCTAAAATGTTCACAAGGTAGATATCTTTTTGCAGGATGTATATTTGTATATATGTTCCAAATATATTTCTCTAAATAAGAAAATCTCTCAATATAACTAATCAAATACTCCAAAACGAAATAAGCAAACTCAGATTCATTTTTCAATTATCCAATCCCTTTTCCTCTACCATAGCAAAATATCAGTACATCTTTTTTTTTTTAATTTTTAAAAATTTATTTATTTGTCAGAGAGAGAGGGAGAGAGAGCGAGCAAGCACAGGCAGACAGAGTGGCAGGCAGAGGCAGAGGGAGAAGCAGGCTCCCTGTTGAGCAAGAAGACCGATGTGGGACTCGATCCCAGGACGCTGGAATCATGACCTGAGCCGAAGGCAGCTGCTTAAACAACTGAGCCACCCAGGTGTCCCAAAATACCAGTCCATCTTAAGACAAGTAAGTTACAGTTCATTTTACCTATTATAGTACTAAAATTACTATCACAAAGAACATGATAATTTATAGAAATAACTAAAGAGGGCTTACTCTGTGCTAAGAGCTTTTCTAAGTTCTTTACAACCAATTATTTAACCCTTACAGCAATCCTGTGAATTAGGTACTGTTATCTTCTTCTTATCATAGGTGAAGACGTTATGACATAAAAGGTTACAAAATTCGCTCAAGGTTACACGGTTGGCCACAGCACTGGTAAGACATGACCCCTGGGCAGAGTGGCTCCATGCTCTTAATCACGATCTTATAATGACTTCCCAGTTGATAAAATAATACAGAGAAAGGTATGTATGGTTGTTCATAGGGCAAATTGTTATCCTAAATCTATTAAAAGTATTCAGAGAGTGACTATGTAGTATATGATAACTTATCCTTTAACACAGAAAAAAAAAAATCACATTGCTGTAAAACCAATTTCTCCCTATTATCTAAAAGCCCTGTGGCACAGAGACTGCCAGTTGTATACTAACCATTGTACATGTCAATAATAGGAACCCCAAATCCTACCGAGGCTCAGGGATGCCCAGAGTTAAAAAACTACATTTTCCAGACTCCCTTGTAGTTAAAGCATGCCCATGAGAGTAAGACCTAGCCAATGGGATCTAAAACAAAACTGGTGTATGTTATTTCTAGGAAGTATCCCTAAAAGGGAAGATCTTCCCTTCCTTTCCTTTTTTTTCCTGCCTGCTGGGATGCAGATGTGATGGCTAACCTGAATCAGCAATACTACATTATGAGGCTACAGCTGGGTGGTAAGGACAGCAGAACACAAAGACAGGTGCCTAGATGCATGAACATCACACCACCTCTATGGGTGTTATGTTTTTGTAAGAGAAAAAAACTATCTTGTTTAAGCTACTTATGTGCTTTCTATTGTCCCAGAAGAACCTACCCTTACAAATAAAGCCCTCTAGTCTAAATTTACGCAAACTAATTTTAGGTAATGAAATTATTATTTATTATTGGGAAAATATGATATAATAATTTCATGATGGTTTTAATATATCTATTAATTAATGGATATCTTCTACTCTTAGCACTTCTTTCACATTGATACTATGAAACTTAAAAATAGGTACTTTTGGAAAATATGTATTCATTCTTAGGTGTCAGTGAGTAAGTACAGGACCTATACTATCTTAAAATTTGTCTTATTAGTCTACTATGGTTTTAATTATCTGTATAATACATGAATAAAAGGCAATTCATGTTGGCCCTTTTAAATGTATATTCAAGCAGCAAAAAATATAGAAATATGACAACTGCATCCAATTTGTCACTTATTTAGATGAATTACCATTACTAAAACATAAAGCAAAGCAGTATTGAAAGACATGAAATAATTTAAGGCAGCATTAAAGACTATTTCATATATATTTAAATTCCTTCTCCAAATTACCTACTTACTCTCAATTAAAAAACTTAGAAGATAGAGATGATAAAATAATACACCACTTTTCTTAGGATTTAAACATACTTTCACAACTGGAGAAATGTGAATCAGAAAGGATAAAATGAAGCAATCACTTTCTTAACATCTCTTAATGTTTATGTAGGCTCAAGTTGAACGCCCAGTAAGAAGCGAGCTCTAGTACCCTATTTGCTAAAGCATCATATTTCCCTTTCCAGATACCATATACTTTTGGTTTGTTCTCACTAGCTACTCCTGAAATCCTCTTTGCTATGTCTTCCTCCTCAACTTTATACACCTGAGGGCCAGTATTCACTAATGGGACTTCTCTTTCTACACCGCCTCCCTAGGTGATGTTATCTACTACCAAAGCTTCATACATCATTATCTAAGCAGATGACTCCCACATTTATATCTCCAACTGCAACCTTTCACCCCATACTTTTCCAGACTAACATAGAGCACTGTCTTCCTTCCATATGGATGCTCATCCCCAAACCCTGGATTACCTCCACACTTTATTCTATGTAATCTGTGTACAAATCCGTCAACAAATCCTGACTGCTCTATTATAAACACAGACCTGGATTTTATTGCTCTTCATTAGCTCCTTCTTGGTTTCCTAAGCCCACATCATTCCTATCTCTTCACAGAGTACTAGAATAACCTGACGGTCTAGTCTCCATTCAGCAGACCCCACGATACCTTTAAAATCTAAATGAGTTCATGTCCTTCTGTTGCTCAAAATGCTCCCATGCTGGCCCCCCATCCTCTACCATTCTAACCACACTGGCCTCTCAGCTATTACTCAAACTTGCCAGGCATATTCCCATTCCAGGATCTATTTCCTCTTCTATTTAAAATGCATTTGCCCAGATTTGATCAAAGCTGTACCTCTCCCTTCATTCAGGTGTTTTAAAAGATGACATCAGAGAACATTTTAAAATACCAGCTTCTTTCTCTATCCCTTGAGACTATATTTTTTTTCTTCGTAGTACTGGTTCTTTTTGTATCTATCCTTCATTAAAACTGAAGATCCATAAGAAGAGGACTTCATCTTTTTTATTCTCTACTGAATCTCTAGCATCTAAAACAGTCTAGTACATAACAGGCCCTTAAGTATTTGTTAAAAGGTTGAATGAAATATCTCATTGTATTATGTAACCCATGAGCTCAATCGAAAGGTTAGTACTACGTATGTGTTTGTAGGTGGGGCATGGAAGGATGTTCTCTCAGTAAATGGAAAAATTATACAATTAAGTTTTTATTAGTTTATTTTTCTAAACTCCTTAAGAATGAGGAGAAGGAGAAAGATAAATCTTGCTTTTTGCTCTGTCAAGATAAACTTCTCCCTTCTCCACAAATATTTTTCTTTAAAGAATACATCTAAAACATGACCTCCAGAGTTCCAATATTCACAGCTAATGATGCCAACTCATTCCTCATCAGTGATGATAAAATTACTAAAGAACAATGTCACACATTCTGCCAACTCCTTTTAACAACAAAAAAATTAGGGGCGCCTGGATGGCTCAGTGGGTTAAGCCTCTGCCTTCGGCTCAGGTCATGATCTCAGGGTCCTGGGATCGAGCCCCGCATTGGGCTCTCTGCTCAGCAGGGAGCCTGCCTCCCCCTTTCTCTCTGCCTGCCTCTCTGCCTATTTGTGATCCCTCTCTCTGTCAAATAAATAAATAAATCAAAAAAAAATTAAATCACATATTAGAATCATGAAGATATTAGGGTAGAATTAATATTAAACCAAATAATGAGAGGCAGTATGGTACAAAGTTTAAAGCACAAACTCAAGAGTCCAACCATTTAGTAGCACTGAAACTTGGACGATTATTGTTAGTAAGCCACCAGAGTCACCCAGATAAAATAAGAGTAAATACCTACATCTTAGCTGTGAGAATGACATATATTAATACCTACATGTAGAATCCTCAGACCAGTGTTTGGCATGTATCAAGTATTCAATATGTGATATGCATCATGCTTTACATTATGTGTATACATGTGTGTGTTTATTATACATATCAACAAGTTATACAAACAAAAAGATCAAATATTCCCTTCTTACATGCTTTAAATATAAAGCACTATTTCCACTAGTTGGGTCATCTCTTCTAATATTTCTTCATTTTCTACATTTTACCTGTATTTCCAAATCTAGTTAGAAAGAAAATGGTTCACAGAAGTCTGGTAAAATCCACTTAGAATGTGGTCATTACCAACCTTGAATAACTCCAATCTCTGTTCAGATCCAAGGGGCAGGACAGTCATTCCTGACCTCATTCCCAAATCTCAATGCATGCCTCATAAAAGCCTAAGAATAAGATCATACAAATGCAGAAAAGACCCTTAGATCCAAAGTACCAGATCCCAAGAGAGCAAAAGAATCATTCCTTAATAAAAGCCACCAATCTAAGCAAGTTTTTAGGAAAATTAATCTAGTTAACTCTTAAGCAGGGTCCCAACATAAATTTTTTTCACTGAATTATTTACAACTTTTAAAACTTTTATCGAATCAATACTAGAAAACATACTAAGAAACACTAAGGAATACAAAGTATCAAAAACTTGTTTCAAGTAAAGTATAACCGCAAAAGAATGACAACAACAGAAGCCCAAATTAAGTCATTAATCATCTGCTAAGATAATGTATCACCATAAAGTTATTATAATAAACAGTTAAGATATATGTAATTAATATTAAAATTAAGTTTAACTAACTAGTGGTTGCAAAACTTTAAATTGTGACACTTTCATAAATGAGAATATTAAGAATAACAAATGGGCAATCAAGCATTGTCAGTGGCAGTATAAAGTGGCATAAAACTTAAGTTGGCAATATATGTCTCTAGAGCCTCAAAAACAAATGTATTAAGTCTATTTTTTGGAAATAAAAACAGAAAAAGCTCACTGATTTTTATTTAAAAATTTGAAATATCTAAATTTCCAATTGTAGCGGAATGGTTACACAAACTATTTTAAATGCATATAAATAATTTTTTTAAAGTCCTAAATAAATACTGACGAAAAGTAAGAATTACTATAGAAAAATGTTTACTCATTCAACCAATAATTAATTTAGCCCTCTCTATTTTTTTGGCACTATAATTAATGCTGATTCAAGATACAGCAAAAACAGAGGTGTTCATGGTTCCCATGATACAGTATCATGTGAGAGATATGTACATTGAAAAAAAGCTACTGAATCAAGAATGAGCAAGGTACTCCATTTAAAAAGGAGTATGATTAACAATCTTTTACAGAGTAATCTACTGATGACTAGAGAGTGTTAGGGAGGCTTCACTAAAGAGATAGGTAGACTAGGGATTATATAGATTTCCAAAGGAACATGGTGGTCTGAATGCATGTGTGCATCTTTGTTTCTTTCTGAAGCCCCTAAAATTGACAGTACAGAAGTTTTAAAGAGGCATAACTTCATCAGGACAAAGAAAATGAGGCAGGATCATAGAAGAATTGTCAATAAATTTTTGGAAACTGTGAACATGAATGGTTGAGTGGTCACCTGCCTTTGTAGACCAGAAATCACTGACAACACTGAAACCTAAACTGGTGTGTATATGGGAAAACTACCCACAAACAAGCTGTTTACTGTAATAGCTGAAGAGGTTCAGAAATAAGAAGCTCTAGTTCTCACTGACAGTAGATGTGCAGTAGAGAATCAGAGAGACACACGGACCCCCTCTTCAGCTTTTCTAAAGCAGCTAGAAATCAGGTCTCTAACTCCCAGGCAGAAGAATGGAAGACATATATCCAGTGTTCATTTCCTGAACCCAAAGAAAAGACCTAAATACAGACATGGTGAGAGTACTACCTTGTTGGCTTATAGCAATGCTTATTAGTTTATAAACCTCAGCTACATACACAGAGCTTCCAATCACCAGTTTTGTGTCTTGTCTTTAAAAATGAACAGACATGAAAGGATCATAAGATATTTGATGAACACCTCCAGCATGAGTAGAACAGCAAAACCAAACAAAAAGAAAAGAGGAACTCAGAAGTATAAACAATACAAGGAAATGGAAAAATAATCTTCAGAAACTACAATATAGTGTTCAAGGACAAGCACACCAGAGAAAAGTTCTGTGAATTTTTTTTAAAGAGGGTCTTAAAAGTTCTTCAGAAAAAAGTTTTGAAATGCAAAGCAACAAAAGGGCTGAACAATAATAAATGAGGAAGTGTCTTCAAAAGCAAAACAAAAGATAAAATAATGAGAAACAGAAAAGCAGAGGAGTATAGGAAGTTTACAGGAATAGCAATTCCTGAAAGAGAAATATTAAAAATAGAAGGGAAGAAATTATCAAAAATACCAAAATGTCTAAGAACTGAAAGAAATGAATCTCCAAATTAAAAAGATCCAAAGACTGGGGCACCTAAGTGGCTCAGTGGGTTAAGCTTCTGTCTTTGGCTCAGGTCATGATCTCAGGGTTCTGGGATCCAGCCCTGCATGAGCGCTCTGCTAAGCAGGGATCCTGCTTCCCCTCCGTCCCCACCAGCCTCTCTGCCTACTTATGAGTTCTCTCTCTGTCAAATAAATAAATAAAATATTTAAAAAGAAAATAAAAAGACCTAATGAGGGGTGCCTGGGTGGCTCAGTGGGTTAAACGTCTGCCTTAGCTCAAGTCATGATCCCAGGGTCCTAGGATGGAGCCCCAGGTCCATGGGCTTCCTGCTCAGCAGGGAGCTGCTTCTCACTTGTCCTCTGCCCCTCCCAGCCTTGTGTGCCTGCTCTCACTCTCAAATAAATAAATAAATATCTTAAAAAAAAAAAAAAAAAAAGACCCAATGGATGTGCAGTGAAGGAAATTAAAAAATGGAAGGAAGGAAGAAAGTAATGAAGGCAGGCAGTCTCCCTCCCCTGCACACTGGAAGATCCATATATCATTATTATGAAATTTCAGAACCACAGACATGAAAATATCTTAAAAGCTTCCAGAAAGAAAGACAAAAAATTTAAAAACACAAAATAAGGCAATCAATCATACAAATGAACAGATTTAAGAATGGTAATACACTTATAGTAACCATGTAAGATAAAAGACAATGAGGTCACATTTTCAATATTCTCGCTCGATTACCAATATGTAGCTCCACATCAGCCTATCATCTTACATAGTACAATAAACATATTTTTATAGATATGGGATATAAAATGTATATCCCACCTGAAGGAATACTGTAAGAAAGGCCCAATAAAACAAAAGTATAGAGCATTAAAAAAAGGCTATGGAGATCATGGCAGGGATTCTAGAGGAAAAAGGAACTCCTAGTGTTATGGAAGTCCCACAGTGACAGTTATGAAAGGCTGCAAGAAAGATGCCTTCAATGGCAGGAAAATTAAGAAAATAAAATCAATCTAAGATTATTTGAGGTTTTCAGATATATTGAAAGAAGCTTCAGGGTTCTACTGATTTTTTGATGAAATTTTGGGATGAATTAGTGACAAGTACTTTGCTAACAAAGCAATCAAACCAAAAGGGACAATTATTAATTCCAGGAAAAAGATATAAGGGGGAAAAAGTTACATTATGATCAAAACATATGAGGTTCATCTATGAATATTTGCATTGTCATCCCAATACACCTCCTAATTTAAACCAAAATGGTCCATAATCATTTTGAGAGGACAGAGCAGGGTAAGTATTGGGGGATGGGTAAGCCAAAGTACAGAGTCAACAAATAATACCTAAATTGTAGGAGATTTATAAACCTAAGCATATTATTTACAAATAATTACAGGAAGAATCCATTAAAAAAAAAAAAAAGTTGAAAGTAGCCACCTCTAAGGAATGGGAATCTGTACCAAATCGAGAAAAGACGACGACTTCTATTTTTTGTTATATAAGCCTTATGGCACTACTTGACTTTTTAACCTAGGTACCTATATTTTTTAAAACAATTTTTGAAAAAATTAACCAGGTTTGAGGACTGATAAAGATTTGATTATTGCAAGTAGCTTAAGTTTATACGTCGAAAAAAAAAAAGAAAAATTATATACCAAATTATCAAACATGGTTATTTTAGTTTGTGGAAATAACTGATGACTGAAAAAAATTTTTTTCTGATTTTCCCAGATTTTCTTTAATGAACATGTGTTACTTTTTTGTAATAAGAAAATGAACGTTTAAAAAAGATAAAGTCCTATACTCTGGAGGGAAAATCTCCATTACAGAGTCTCAGATGCCCTTGAATTACTATAAGCAATTAAAATCCATAAGCCTAATTATCTCAAGTACTCACTTTTATCATGACAAATTCTATATAAAATATATTTCTTGTTTTGTTTCCAATTTAAAAGTAAAGTTTTAAGCCCATAATAAAGTCCCAATAAAGATTTGTGGTAAAAACATGCTTTTAGTAAATCCATATCTCTGAATAAATAACTGTAATTTTTTAAAAAATGCATTGTGGTTTCCGATGGGTTTTAGTTTAAAAAACAAAACAAAACTGCAGCTTGTTGTAACTCAAATTGTTTAAACAGTCAAAACTGCCTGGAAGAAATAACAACTCAACTATGTTTTCAAATTTAATAATACTGTTGCTAATTATGTAAAAATAATATTGTTGCTAATTACCTCCTGTTGCATCTACCTGAGAAGAAATATAAATAAAACTTAAAACTCTCTTTTCAGGATGCCATACTTCAAGTAAGTTTTCTAAAACAAGAACTTTTACAAACACATTTTCACAATTTCCTTTTCAATCTGCAGGCATTCTCGCTGACTACAAAGATAAAATCTTGAAAATTGTACTTTCCTAAGATGAATTAAATCCTGAGTAGCTGGAGGATAAAATATTAAGATTATCAGGCATATGACAATAGTGATCATCTTAAAGACAATATAATTTAACAAAATGTAGACAGTTTCTATATAAATGATTTATTTCAAAGTTGTTAATGACTTTTTTCCTTATTTATCAAAGATCTGTGGTCTACAGGAAAAATAAAAAGCACAGGGGAAAGAATATGTAAATTTGACTCCTTTTTAGAATAAAAGGAAAGATTTTCTATAAAGACTGAAAGCACATACAGTAATCCCTCATTTTTTATTGAAGACATTCTATTATACATGATTTTCATTTACAGTTTCTAGCACTTATGAAAATCCTGACTACAGGAAACACAAGAGGGCTGACAAAAAATAAAATTAGTTCTGAGAGATGCATTCCTCTCTCTGCCAGAGAATCAGTGAGGTCAGTGTATGAGGAACTTAAGAGAATAGACATAACTGCTTGGGAATCTATACTACTGGTATGAGTTTTATTTTGTACTTTGTTGTATTTTCATAAACATCATTAAAGCTTTTACAATTTTTCATAGATCTCTTTGATCTTGTTCCCCTATTCCAGAGTTTCTCCAAGTGTGCTATTTATACAACCTGGAGTGCACAGTCTCTTGGAGTAGGGTCCTAAAACCTGCCTGATAAATACGCTTTTAGAGTTTCAGAATCTCTGCCCAGCTTGAAAGTTTAAGTTCTAAAATGTAAATTCTCACACCACAGACTTTTAGAAATATATACAAGATACTCTTTGACTTTGTACTTTAAATTTACATTAAGGCCAGCTGAAGAGAATCAGAGGGAAAAGAACAATAAAAGAAAAGAGGCAAGAATTTATTTGATACTACAGCAACCACTTATTGCCTAACACAGAAGGAATTCCTTATTTTCTCAGAAGTTATCGTCCTTAAAATAGCAGAGATTCTATTTCAGGAGTCTTGGAAAACAAAAGTTTAGCAGTCAAGTAATAAAAAATGATGCTAGACACACAAAAATACATAGTAAACAAAAAGTTTTAAAGGCATCCACTTTTAAACATGTATTGGCATAAGATCATATTCAATCCATTTAAATTGTTCAGGGAACATTGGTAAAGTCATAGTGACTTGCTAAAACAGATCTTTCTAAGAACTCTTACATCATGGTATTTCTACAGTTTTCAATTTTTTTTTTAGTTGAAATTAAATTTTTTTTTGTTTACTCTTATACTTTTGGGGAGTATGCAACTTTTGGCAAAAATGCTTACACAGTAAGACCTTTTTGCAAATTGCTGAGGGCAGGGAGGGAAGAGAGTTTAACAATAATCACTGTCTTGTTCTTTTGTTTAAAGCACAATGAATTGACCCACACATACATAAAAAGATCACAGTCATTTAACATAGGTATTCAAATACAAAACTGCAATATCACAAAGCATGATTTACTTTAACCATTAAAAGAACACATATTTGTTCTTCCTTTGAAAGGAAAAATATTTGCCAAGAATGAAGACAGTCATCAGAAAACAGGATGTTAATGACAAGAAACCACTGCAAAATAAATAAAACTGATCAGTATGATTAATACTAAAGAAAGCATAGACTGGTGTGTTAGTGTTCCTGATCTGGAGCAAAAGACTGCACGGGTTCCCTAAGGCTGGCTGAGCAGTTACATCCCATCAGCATTGGGTAGCCCTCAAGCTATGCCAGGACTTGTCTGCTTTCAGTTCCTCCGAAGTGACAAGCTCTTCCATGATCCCTGGCCCCTCTGTCTAGCTGACACTTTCCCCCAATATATTTTCATCTTTGTGCTGTTCAAGCTTCAGGTCTTAGCTTACTTTACTCCACAGATAAATTAAGTACTCCCCCTCTTACATATTACCTCCCCAAGCACCTTATCATCTCACTCCACAGCACTTCTAACACTCTGTGGTTAGAGGTATGGATTTTACATATACAGATATTATAAGTATATTACATGTATATATGTATATTATACATATGATAAGGTTCCTCTTTGCCTAGTAGGCTATAAATCCCACAAGAACAGAGACTATGTATGTTTTACACAATTATAGCCAAGGTATTGGACCTTGCCTGGTATAAAAGTGGACACACTTAGGGGAAGAAGTGCATCCAGAACTCCCATCTTTGTCTGCCATCTCTTCACACCTGTAGAGCCACAATGACACAAGACCCTTCCTACCTGCTATGTTAAACCACAAAACCTTAACATCACACAATGGAGGTTCCCTACTGACCTGTAAAAATTACTTGAGGGTGGGAAAATGGAAACAAGCTGTAGATAAGTATTTTGGGCTGCAGTGGGGATGGGAGGACCCTCTGTTAGTTCTATCAGTCAATTCTCAGGCCAGTAACTTGCCAGACTTCCTTGAGATTCCAGAGAGCTGCTTCATTGTTTTCCTTTCGGCTGACACTAAATCTTACCTTGAGTAGTTTTCTCCAATGCAAATTTATAGTTTCTGCCTTTCATCTCTGTGGAAGCCAGCCTCCATGTCAGCCTCCATGACTGATACTTGCCTCCCAGTATTCACATCTCTGGAGTAGCAGAATCCTCCCCAGTTGAGCAGGGATGGCCTATGTAGCTATTAGGATGTCATGGAAATCATGGTATGAGACTTCTGAAGCTAGGTCATAGAAGACATTGGGACATTCACTTTGAGCTTTATCTTTGCTCTGGAGGAACCAGCAAATACACTGTGAGGACACTCCAGAAGTCCCATGGAAGGGTCCACATGGTGAGCAACTGAGTTCTCCTGCCTATGGCCTGGGTTAACTTACCAGCCACATGAGTGAGCTACCCTGGAAAAGGAACCTCCAGCCCCATTCAAGGCTCCACATGACTGCTACCTCATAAAATCTTCAGCCAGAACCAAGCAAATAATTCAATTCCTGAATTCTAACCCACAGAAATTATGTGAGATAATAAATGTTTGTTGTTGTTTTAAGCTGCTAAACTTAGGGGTAATTTGTTATACAAATTATACATAACAATATAAACTCTCATCACTTAAGTTCCTGTGGAAAATATTCTATATGAAAATTTTCTAGAAACTTTTATCATTAATAGAAAGGGAAAGAAGAAATTAATTTTAAAAATTTACCCTACAACTCCCTTTTCCCTTTCCCTTAGGTCCCATAAGGAAGACAAAGCAAATGGCAGACTATCTGAAAACATTTAAAAAGGATAAAATAAGATTCATTCCTTTTTTTCTTTCTGAAAAAAAAAAAAAAAAAGAAAGAAAGAAAGAAAAGACTTTTCTTGCATTAAACAGAAGACAGAATTTTCTGAAAAGAATGAAAGATGAGACAGAAGAGATGGGACAGAGGCTGAAGTGCTGTCCTGAAGATGAGGAACGGAAAAAAGCAGAAAGTTCAGAGACTGGCTGCTTCTGTTTTGTCACAACCTTGCTTTAAGCAGAGTTTACTGAGGTCCCTCCCAAAGAAAATGGGAAATGATCAGAATATGAGGAGGAAGATATACAATATGATATCCTAGAAGGCAGTGAAGTCTGTACTAATAAGAAAAGAAAAATATGTAGCAGCATTTGGGTATCAGGATCACTTTAAATAAGTTTATGATGGCAGTATGCAGAAGTCTTATTTCTATTTCTGTGTAGAGAAGATGTCTCAATTTTTAAAATTTTTTTCTCTTTTAATTCCCTCCCATAATAAATGGTGAAACATAAAATACTCCAATTAGAAACAGAGATTTGGGGGCACCTCGGTGGCTCAGTGGGTTAAAGCCTCTGACTTCAGCTAGGGTAATGGTCCCAGGGTCCTGGGATTGAGCCCTTGCTTGGACTCTGCTCAGCAAGGAGCCTGCTTCCCTTCCTCTCTCTCTGGCCTATGTGCCTACTTGTGATCTCTGTCTGTCAAATAAATAAATAAAATCTTAAAAAAAAAAAGAAACAGAGATTTGTTACAATTCCAAAAGGTGGTACTGACCACATTTTCTCCCTTCCCATGGCCAAAGATAATTTTCCTAACAAAAGAGTTCTGAATACATTTGAGATTTTTTTTTAATTATTAAATTCCTCTTAGCCTTAGGCTGCTTCCATTTTCTTTTCAAAGTCTTCTTTCTAGGTTTCTCTCCAGTTTTATTATAACACAGACTTTAGAAAAAAAGAAAACCTGAGATAATTCTCCAGCAGAGAATGTTTTCTCTTAACATCTTCAAAAGACCTTTTTAAAGATGACTAGGAGAAACAACAATGAGAAATGTTTCATTATTCACTGGTAACAGTTAATGATGACTTTATCTTGTAATAAGAATTTCTAAGAGTTTTCTTTCTAGATAGGCCAAAGAAATAGATAAACTTCTTCGTAATCATAAATTGCTGGATTCTATTATTAAACAGAGGATCTAAGACAAATGCCACTAGAACTGTCAGAGCAACAGTGAAAGAGAACAAGACCCCAATATACAGATCCTAAAAAAATTGCATTGGGTTTTGATTAGAAGCCCCCCCAGATGCCCCCAAAAACCCAAAGTATAATAGTCTTTATTAGTTTGGGAGAATTACCATTGCCAGACACTGTTAACAATCACAAACCTCTTGAGCTTTTCAAGCTCCTTAAAAATAAAGGAATTACAAAAGACAGGAAACGCTTTTATAAACAAAATCCAGAAACACAACAAAATGTTTAGATATCTGATCGGTATTACCAACACAGCCTCAAGATACCACCTTGCTTTGGGGCGCCTGAGTGGCTCAGTGGGTAAAGCCTCTGCCTTCGGCTTGGGTCAAGATCCCAGGATCTGGGAATGAGCTTGCATTGGGCTCTCTGCTCCGCAGGGAGCCTGCTTTCTCCTTTCTCTCTCTCTGTCTACCTCTCTGTCTACCTGTAATCTCTATCTGTCAAATAAATAAATAATCGCTATCTGTCTTAAAAAAAAAAAAAGAAGATACCACCTTGCTGCCAACACTTAAGTTCTAGAGTTTTAGGCTAAATCTTTCAAGGGAATTCTTACTTGGCTTTAAAGAACTAAAAATGTGGAAAAAATTACCAAGTAGCCCATGGTTTTGATTCACTGAGAGATACTGAGCCAGAACCAACCAGTTAAGCTGCTCCTGAGTTCCTGACCCACAGAACAGTGTGACGTAATAAATGTTTGTTGTTATTTTTAAGCTGCTAAATTTGGGGATAATTTATTATGCAACAATCTCTTATCAAGTAAGTGCACAATTTGCCAGATTTTCACCATGAATATAAAAGGCAATGAGATATATTGTACAAAGAAATAGAAAATAATTAGTAACATGTAATATACAAATGAAAACAAGTATGTTAATGAAATATTGTCAGATATAGTTAACAGTAAGACTAATACTATAAGATCAGTGGAGCTGATTCTTTTTCCTAATCTGCCTGAAGTTTTATGAAACCCTCAGAGAAGCTACTACAAAAGATCCCCCTTTAAAACCCTATAAAAGTAGAAGAAAAATGGGGAAAACAAGTTAACTCGGGGCAATTATAGGTTGGAATCACTGCAAATTGTAAATTCAAGTATTACAAGGATTTTTTAAATTTCTATATTTGATAGAGTTCTAGAAAAGTGACTATACTATACACTTAGATCCTCCAGCAAACTGCAAAATATCTCCAAACAGTGGCTTTTTCTTAGATAACAAGTCAAGAGACATGGGCTTATATTTCTCTCTGCATAAATCAGCATAAATCTAAATAAGCTACAAAGGAAAAAGTAGGACATTTCACAAAGGTTTTTATTAACAGACATAATAGAATCTTATAGATGACATAGGTGCTACTTAGTGCTAATTTTCACATAAAAAATGGTGAGATAAACACAATTCAGTGCATGATATAAGAAATAAAAAAAAGTCACCTACCCTTAAGAGGATCATGTTCTGCTCTCATAATATCAATAAGGGAATTCTCCAAAGAGTGCATGTTCAAACTGTCATACATTCTACTTCGATCCTAGAAGAGAAAAAAAAAAAGACTCAATATGTATATACAGCTTTTTTAAAAAACTGGTGATAAATATACCATCAAAACCTCCTTACATAAAATAGGACATCTGATTAATATAATATTACTAATCACTTGCATTCCAAGATAATATCAGTAACTAAGGATCCCATGAATTATACTATCTCTTGTATTGGAGAATATTCCATTTACTATATTCATCTCAAAAAATCACACATCAAGAGTAATCTTATTTCACTGGAAGCATTAATAGAGTAAAATAATTTCTATTGTTACCTCAACTTATAAAGATTTCCGAAATGTTATACACAAAGCATTTTTAGTTGTTATTTAACTTCTAAGCTTTTCTCATATATCTAGGAAGACACCAGCACTTAAAAAATAAATAGCTGGGGGGAAAGGAATTAATCCCATAATGGCACCATACTTTAAATATCTATCAAACAGTGTACATTACTTGACTAGTCAGAATTTCACAATAATACATAAACATCCCATACAGTTAATATCGAAAGTATGAACTACTATCAGAACAAAGACTAACACCTAGAATACTTATATCCAAATCTTGCTCCTTGAAGTCCTCACATATTGGTCTCTGCATTTCTAAATCCCCTTTTCCTCAACACCCTGCAAAGAAGGCAGGGATGGAGGGAAGAGAGTGGAAGGTAGTCTCAACTAAATAAGTTTCCTACCTCAAGTTCCAGACCAAAGTCTTTTTGTAGATGGAGGTCTTGTTTGCTATATGTTAAATCTGTCAACCTACTTACCAGAGGGAATTTGATTCTTTAATGCCTATGAATTTACACTGTTTTTCTGCCCAACACATCCTCAATGTACTTGAACAAATATACATGGGGAACTACCACAGCAAGCTCTGGCCCATGCCCCTTAAATCATCAAAATGTCAGTGATGACTCCCACCCACTTAAATGTGTGTAGGTGTTTGTACAAGTGTATGTACATGAAAGAGAGGAAGGGCAGGCCATTTTTAACTCTCAAAAAATGATACTTAAAAAGAAAATGGAAGAGTAAGAAAAATGGGGGGAAAAAAGTCTCTACAGAAATCATAATTAGGCACTTCTTAGCCTGAGTCTGTGAACTTCAAGAACGACCATGAAATCTCTGAGCTTATATACAATATTCTGTATGTGTGTGTACACATTTGTTTTTCCTGAAGAAAAGGGCTTTATCAGTTTTCCATAGGAGTCCATAATCCAGAGATGATTCAGAGCCAGTCTTTTAGGAAGCTAAAGAAAAACATAAAAAGCTTTTCCTGAAAATATGTTGATTAATTTGCTCCATCAAGCAAAGTAAATGAATCAGGGCTGTGAGCTTTTAAAGCCAGGGAGCCAGAATCAGTGTTGTAGACTAAACAAATTGCTGTTGGAATTTAGAAGTGTGCAAAGTAATACTAAAATGGTAGACTGCTAGACCAGTTGCTCTTACTCCAGCTTTATCACCATACAGCTGTATTGGTACTCCTTACTTTACTTTATTTTTACACCACTAACAATGACTTTGCTTGGTTGGGGAGGCACAGAGAATCACTGAACTAGAATAGTGGTTCTCTCACTTGAACATGCTTCAGAATCATCTGAAAAGTTGTCAAACACAATTTCTGGGCCTGTGCTCAGAGTCTGAAATTCAACAGGTTTAGAGTGGCCCCTGAAAATCTGTATTTACAATAGGTTCCCAGGTGATACTTAAGACTGCTAGTCCAGCGATCATACTTTAAGAAGTGCAGAGCCTCTTGATCTTGAGTAAGCTACTAAACCTTTATAGGCTCTGTTCTATCTTCTAGAAAAGAAAAAACATTGTTTCAGACTAGACAATGCCTAAATTACACCTTAAAAATAACAGAAAAGCAAAAGACTCAAAGTACTATGTAATAAATGAAATAAAACTGGAAGAGAGGGCAGCATGACCCTTGGGCAAAAATGACATACAATTTTAGTAATTCAAATATTTCCATCTTCTGTGCTTCCACTATATTATGTTCGTAACTAATTTGTTGATTTTCCTGCCTTACCAACTAAGCTAAGTTAATTAGAAGTAGGGACCTTCTAATTATGGAATATAGCTAGCTCTCAAATGTTTTTTTGAATGAGTAGTACTTTATCTCTACTATAAAAACTTTGCAAATTGAAGTTGAGCTCTGTGAGGGCAAAGACAGTTTAGGACCATAATATCTTCTTAGAATTCTCCATGGAATAGGTACTTAGATGTTAACTGACAAAACAAAGCAAGATATATTAAAACATATTTAAAATATGATTAAAAAACATAAGCTATCATGATAAAAATTATATATATAATTAAAAAAACTCTCAGGTACTACAGGTTCTAAGTTATATTAGAAATACTTTATATTCTATTTACCTTAAATTCTTGCAAAGAAAACATATATGGTTCAGGGATATCTTCTCAGGCTGCTGTTTTTTGAATGGAATAAGACTATACCCCATCACAGTGGACCTATGAACTTAATTAATGGTAAGTATTACCATTATACTTAACATAACACAACAAATTATGTTATGATGTTTCTCATGCCTTCTTTTTTTCTGTTCACACACTAATTCCATTCAAGTAGTGTGATCTTGCTTTAGAGCAAAATTTAAAGTAAAATTAATGAAGTAACTCCTTATACATGATCAATGGGCAATATTTAAGCTAAGAAGGGAAATATATAAGCAAGCTACTCCATAAATATTGGTGACCACTAGGTAATCAAGAGACAGTGGTTATTCAAAAAATCTGCATGTACTTATAGCTTTAGCTTTAATGTCTACATCCAACTCATAAAGAGTGTGATGCCCACTTCCTAAGGCCCCTTATTTTCCCTTGCATTTCAAGTCTCTCATCATGAATCACACTCCTGTTTTAGCAAAGAAAATAACATTAAGCTATTATAAAACTATAAGCTTACTTATACTTGGGGAGCATCAGCTACATCCCACATGATTTTTAAGCACTGAACACAAAATAGCCTTAAGCAGGCAAACAACGCATGACAACTCAAAATCACTTTCTAGATTTAATGAAACCTATAGGCTCATTTTCAAAAGATATAGATAATTCCATTGAATAAAGTATGGGGATTAGAACATAACTTCTGAAAAAAAAAAACAAATCCGATTATAAAACAAATAAGGCTATTAGAAAAATTTGTTTCACACAAACTGCCACTGGTTTAAAAACTAAATGTGAATCCTGTAACTATTTTAAGGTAAACATAAGCACACCAAAACTGATTAGCATATATTTATGGAAAATCATTGTAATGTAACTTATATTTATTACTTCATGACTATTTGGAAACAGCCAAGATGTTTCACAAAAGTTAAGAATCTCTGTGAGGTAGTTTATCCCAATCTATTTAAAATATGAAAATTATCTGGCAAAGAATCAACTTAAATGGGTTTTCAGAAACTGAGATTACAGAATCCCACAGTAGTGAATAGGCAAAATTGAAGAAAACATTTTCAGGAAAACTACAATCTATAATAATATTTTATTACTTCCATAAACCCAGACATTTGCCATAAAGACTTAGAGAAGCAACAATACAGTGCTAGAAAGACTGAAAAATGCAGAAAGAACAAAGTAATCCTAAATAAGGAACTTAAAAAAAAGATTAGACATGCTAAAAAATAAAGAGGTCAAGAATATTAAAATTAGCACAACAAAAAGAACCTGGACTTAATTAAAAGGGGACTTTTCAATGGGATGTTATATTTTTACTTTGATATATTCAAAACCCGGTCTCATTTCAAAAGGAGTGATCAAGCAACATTTTCCTCTTGAAAATGAAGTGTCCACCTAAAGAAAAGGGAGATGGATTATAGGAAAACTATACTGTCATATTTAAAGATATATCAGATCCTTTAACATATATCCTTCTAAGAAAGATCAGCTTTTGTTGCAGTTTTGTGTTGAGTTTTCCAATTTTTGCTTTAAAATAACAAAGTTGTACAAACTCACTGTACTGTCCTCAATCTTCAGTAAATACTGATTTTACATTCCTGATGACACACTGCTACTGCACTCTACTGAATTAGCAGCGGAGGACGTGCTACTGTCTTCCTGCACAATGTCTTCGGTCTCCTACTCTCTCTTACCAGTCTCTGGTTGTTCCACACAGACACTCCTTCTTCATCCAAATGGACTTTCACCTTCTCAAAGGCAAAGAACGTTATTTCTCTCCATATGTCCCCAGAATAATTAAAACACTACCATATACATAACGAACATACAAATTTTTTGAAGCTTCCTTTATTAATCTGAACCTTGACAAAGTGCTATGACAATGATTCTGAATAAAAATTTAAAAAAAATTTTTAAAGGCCCGAAATAGTTAAAGCTATACTAGTATCCACAGGATTAAATGGAAAGGCAAGTAGAAAATACGTGGTATAAGAATGTATCAAGTACAGTTAAAGAACTGAATGCAGGATACGAAACTTAAAAAGCATCCATTACCTAAGCAGGTACAAAAGAACCCATTCTTTCTCATTTGCAGTAAGTGTTAATAGTTTGTTGGCTACCAATGCCCCTTGAGGTACATCTCATTTAAGAACCACAATTTAAGAAGCGCTCTATTAAATGAAAAATTAGACTTCGTCTGCTACTAAAATATTGTTTTTTGTGTAAAGTGAATAAAGACACCAAATGATATATTTTTCTGAGAGACCCTCATTATTATCATCTATCACGTTCTCACATAACAGTTTATATATCAAAGATGGTGGGATATATCTTCAATTAATTCAAGGTAGTTTATGTGACATGCTCAAGAACTTCCACAGGAACAAAAATCTAGAATTGAATATACTGATAATCCCTTAGCTAGAGGACAGGCCACCATCCATCTTATAAGGCTTCACAGCTATATTACACTTTTAAAGGCATTTTGTTGCTTTGTTTACAGAAAACTGATGTACCATACATAAAACTGTAAGCAATAATCTTAGCTACCAGTATATTTATTTTTTTATTTGAAATATTCACTTTTTGATTTAAAATATTCAAGTATTAATGAATATATTATAATCCCAATATCTAATTGAAAATACAATTTTAAGGCAATTAGAATTCATATATTGGAGTATGACTTCTTGCAGTGGTAACTACCTACCAGCATTTTACAGAAAAGTACTCTTAGTCTTAAAGAAATTAACATAAATACCTAAAATTCATTTTAAAGTCAGAAATGTGTTTAAAACTTTACCTTTGTTTTTAAGAGTTTTAAATTTGGAGCTTTTCCATAAGAAAATAATTACCTGGAGTAAGGAAATGCTAATCAACCCTAAAAATTTTATATGTAACTGAGTAAAACCAATCTCCAAAACTATTTCTTTCCTATTTGCTGAATGTTAATTAAATGTCCAGTTCTTGGGTATAGATAAGGCCTCAAGTATCCAAGTATAGGAACTAAGACTCCAGTTCTAGAATTTAATATATTTTTTATGCCTAATCAATTTGAAACTAAAATAAATAAAAAATGTTTTAAAATAATGTATTTGTTAACTGAGATATGTTAGTATTAAAATGTTCTATATAATGAAAAAATAAGTCAGAATGAAAATATTGCCCCAGATAATTTTAACTTTGCCAAAATAGTGAGGAACTATCGAGTGGTTTAAGACATCAACTGAAGTTTGTAGCTGTTGCTGTATTTTTTTTTTTAAAGATTTTATTTATTTATTTGAGAAAGAGCATGAGAGAGGAGGTTCTCAGAGGGAGAAGCGGACTCCCCAAGGAGCTGGGAGCCCGATGCGGAACTCGATCCCGGAAGTCCAGGATCATGACCTGAGCCGAAGGCAGTCGCTCAACCAACTGAGCCCCGCAGGCGCCCCTGTTGCTGTATTTTTAAGAACCTCAACTTCAAATACCTCAACCTTTTATGGAAAGATAGAAATACAAAACAAATTTTGTATTGTAAGTACCCTTAAGGTCCTCAAAAGAAAGAAACACACTGATTTTAAGACCATCTGGGAGGTCATACACTATCCCTTGACTGCCTCAATCCAATTCCCACCCTTTCTCCCCAATAAACCAGGACCTTTGTATTCTAAAAATAAAGTGTGTGTGTATGGGGGGTGGGGGGCGATGTGTGCACAGGGAGGAAAAGAAATGGCCAAAATAGATCAGAGAAAGTATAAAAGCTGGCTAGAAAGACCTTTCATGATCTAGTTCAAGGTTCTCCTTTTATAGATACGGAAACTACGACCCAAAGACATGAAAGCCCATAGACTGTACCCTCAGATGTTATAGGACTGAGAAAAGGGAAGAAGGTTCAGGTTTCAGACCTCTTTCCTCTAGTTCAGCTCACTTCCCACTATCTTTTTCTTCACCACGCTCTTCAACTTCATCAAATCACACCTCTGGTGCAAGGGACCAAAGGGAATGCTAATATCTCAGCACTTAACCAAAACAAAAAAACAAAAAACAAAAAAAACAAAAAAACCCCCACCTTTAAACACCTAAATCCTTTTATAAAAAATGAATTTACCTAAAACCCTAGATTTATAAAACAGGTAAGAACAGAGTGGCTTTGACTGAAATCTAAGTAAGAGCGCTAGAGACACTCATCTTACAGCAGCCCAGGGGCTGACTTCCCTTTCATTATCACCTCTACCTACTCTCTAGCACTCCGCCAACTGAAACCATCTCAATAACCACATTTCTCAACATATGACCCACCTCCATTGTCCCCTTATGACAGCTAATCTGTCTTCTCTCTTCTCCATAGTTAAATATCCCTCATATATGTGTCCTCTTGCTTCTTTCTTGCACATGCTCTTCAAATAATTATGTCTTTTCCTCTCTAAAAACATGTCCCTTGCCACTTTCAAAATGATTATCATAATTTTCCTCTTCTAAAATACCATCTCCTCGACATTTATGTATTCAATTTGAACAACATAAAAGTGCTACCATAAAAATGTCACTAATATGGCCTAACTAGGCCAGAGTGGAGAAGAACATAGAAATAGATGGATAGCTAACTTAAATTATTAATGAAACAATAAATCACAAATTACATGAGATAACTACTTATTTCTATGTGACAAACCCAGTAGGACCATTTTGGTAAAAAATTAGGACTTGTCTAAAATAACTGCTAATGCTCCAGGTTTGAAAGCTATTGACAAACATATTATTAATCTATTTATAGAGTCCTTACTTGTAAAATCATCTCATGTTGATAAATTAACTAAGGAAGAGCCTTAGCTAAGGATAACATAGCTCCATTCAGTGGGCTCCCACAATGTCAATTCTATGCTCATTCAAGCTTCAGCTCTGCAGTAAAGAATCCTCATGTAGGACTGAATTTTCTACTTGTCCTGTAATAATTCTCATCACCGGTACCCAGTATGAATTCAAATTTAGTCTGCAGGAAAAGAGACAGCATTTTGTAACCACAAAGGGCTTGAAGGAAATTTAAGACCGATTCCTAGCTTTTTGATTTAGGGTTTTTCTAAAGGAAGCACTATTTGGAAGAAGATAAATATACAACAGTGGTAACAAATTTTAGAATAAAAAAATATTATTCATGAAGTTTTTCTTAAAGGTAAAAATATTGAAGCCAGGACCTCTTTAGAAATATACCTCAAGACAAATGTAGATTTCGTGACAAAAATTTACTAAAAAATTCTGTAAAACACTGATGAAATGTAAAATTGAATGTATAATTTTGTCCCCAACTGAAAATAATCCTGAAAGATAAAATCTGTTAAGTTTGACTGATGTTTAAAGTCAGGTGCTCTTGGGTATATAATTCCTTTTTCCAAAAACAAATTCTGTTTTGGAAATATAAAATAATTATGAATTACTTATTAATTTGAAAATGAAGCATTTTATATTAAATAAGTGACCTTTTAAAAATAAATTGCTTTAATGTTTTTTGACATATGCTTAAAAAGGCATAACTGGAAAGTAAATAATAAATCTTACTCATAATATAAACACTAAACTCCTAGTCATAATCCTGAAAAATATACACTGTGCAGCCTACCTGGTCTATTCTGGATGTTCCGGCTGCAGTGCACCAACTATCTTGGAGTGAATCTGAGCCCCAAGCTGGTAACTGCAAACTAGATCTCACCTTCAATAGCATAGAAGTTTTCATCAGAAATAAGCAGTTCTCTTCCCCACACCCACCCACAAAAAAAAAAAAAAAAAAGGCAAGAAAGAAAATAAAAAACAATCAAGTTCCTTCTATCTTGTATCTTTAGTCCTTTAAAAGTCTTACGGGGACAAAAACCTCATTTTAAATAATTATAAGGACCTTTATTAGCTAGAATATCAGTAAAACATTAAAAGATCTGGAAAAAAAAAGTCTAATCATCATAACCATTAGGCCACATTTAGAAAAAAATAGTCACTGAACCAGGGAGGACAAATTTTAAGTTGATGCAAAAAGCCCTAATATTATTTTGCCCTAATCACAGCTGTACTAAGCATATTCTAATACATATATATCTATATATCTATACACACACACACACACACACACACAGCTGATCATAGTCAATCTATGCACAATTAACATTTTAGTTTAGCTATACTGGAGAAGAAATTCATTTTGGTGGCCTATTAAAGATGAATAAATTAAGGCATTCTTGAGCTGCCAATTAAAAGCTTCAACATATATTTAAGAAATACAGCAGGTTTTTCTAGATTTTATGAAGCTTCTTTTCTACTGTGTGTTTAGAGAATTTTTTAGTCTCAATTTTCTCTACATAAATACTTTATCCTTTGGCAATTAAATTATATGCTTAAAAATGAAAGCTTTTTAATGTTTTAATCTGTTACTTTTACCACACTACCACCATCACCACCACCACCACCACCCAATTTCTTACTTTGAATGATAAACATTAGAAATAAGACCATTTACATACCATTCTTACCTGTAAGGGTAAGAGTGTATTACTATTGTTGTCTGTTCTGAACACATTATCTTCAATCCAAGATTTTGGAGTCAGTGATGGAGTAGAGCGAGTAAATTTCGGCGGTGCTATGACATTACCAGAAAATGGTTTCTTCAATGGAGATATCTGATTCATAGTTCCTGGAATTCCCATGTTTCCAGTTCTACGATGATCTCTGCCATGCATTGCTCCCCAGGACATACTTCCAGTGCCCCAGCCACTGCTCTGATGGTTGCTCCAAGGAGATTGTTTCAGAAGAGGCTGAGAAAAACACATCTGTTTAAATTACAGGCATTTAAAGAGTTTATAATTCAAACTCAAATTTAGGCCTGCACTAAGAATATATATAATCTTAAAATCTCTAAAGGCAACAGAATCTATCTTCACAGGTTATAAAAAGTAATAGGTTTGAGATCTTGCTATATAAAAACACATTCATTTAATGCGAGGTGAGTTTTCATTCTCTTGCCCACTTTAAATTATAATGAACCAAGCAGATATTTCATGACAATTATTAAAATAGAATCATGCAATTACTTTTCTTTCCTTTCAGAACTGTATATGTAAGAAGAAAAAAAAAACTTGAAAATTGAAATTAACTTTGAAGATTCTTAAAGATATAACCTACATTGTGATCTCAAAATAACCATATTCTGCTAGGCATACAACCAAAAATATGGTCCTTAATAAAGGTATGAGTAATGACAGGGGTAAAATATTTAGACTTTATGATTCCAAAATAAATTACACCACTGCGACAGTAGATAATGGTAACATTTGGTGGTGTTCTCTTGCATGAACTAAAAATGCCTTTTAGTATAGGGACAGTATAGAAAATCTGTCTTCTTTGTATTGTTTATTTAACTTTCAATATATTTTATTCCAACTTTAATGTACTTTCTTTCAAAGTGTTTTTATTTTTTTTTTAACTTAATTATCCATGAACAGTTGAGCAATTATCTGATGTCACCCATAGGTGGATCCACTGAGATATACTAAAAATAAACAACTATATGCTTTGATTATTCTGGTAGAGATCTTAATACAAATCTCCATTCGGTTCATTCATTTTCCCAAAAGTAATTTATATTCCAAACTAGAACCTATGACAAAAAAAAAGTTGAGAACCCACCAAGAGGCAATTACTGTAAGTTTTTGAAAAGTTTATTATTTTCTAGCAATTACGTTGTCAATAAGCTTATAGCTAACATTTAGCTAAAGGAATTATGGACCATGCAGTTGCTATAAGTAAATAAGCTCGTAGAAGTATTCTTAAAATGAAACCTCCTTCTTATAAGATGAAAAAAAAAGAACTTGATCTATAGTGCCTATGTAAAAAATGCCAATATAATCATGAATATACACTGCCCCCTCCATATAGTTCAAAGGTATAGCTCAGGGACCATGAACAAATCACTTCATTCCTGAGGGGCCTTACTTTCCTTACTGATACAGTGATCAAGTTCTCTTCCAGTGATCTAAAATTCCGTATGACAGCTGTGTGACCTCTTAAACTTCACTGTAAGAACCATCTTCTGACAAAAAGCAGATTATAGTTAAATATGAATCATGGTATACTGTCTTCTAATGTTCCATATCATGGCTCTAAGAATACAAAACTACCTATAAATAATTTTCTGTGGCAAGCTTCCAGTTTAAAAAATGAAGACCCTGACACACACAAGATAACTGCTCGAGATTATGGAAATCATAGGAAAGTGGACTATTATTTCAAAATTCCGTATTGTTAATCCTCATAGGCCACGTTCTCGTTTCTTGGGGAGACACCAGTGATTCAAAATAAAAACTGTTAACTGTTACTCTGGTCGATTTAAATAAACTCTTAACTGTTACTTTGGTTAGACAGTATTCACGTTTTAAAAGGTTAGCCCTTGAAAACTTTAACTGGTCACAATGGAAAAAGTTATAGGAGTAAACAGGCACTGGTGAAGGTCCAATTTTGCTTCTCTCTCAAACCTTAATCACGAAAATGACCTTAAACACACTAATCACTACAATAAATGCTGACTGGATCAAAAAAGAACAACAAAATACTCTTTCAGTGTCCATTAACCAACCCAGCGGTCATTCAGACATTGTATTGAGAAGATAACAAAACAGGAGCTTGAATCAGGAAGGACCCGGATGAATTAAAAAAACCCTGCCTGGTGTTATTTCATAATTGCATTACTCACTTAAAATACACACGCCTCAAATTCAAGAAAAGGTAAGGCCACCCCCCCTCTCCAAAAATGGGAGTCCTCCCTTCGAGGTATATAACACGAGCCCCGGATTCAAGTTTAGTTTTGTCTTAAAAGCCACCAAATATTCCCAACACAGGAAGAGGCGCAGAAACTAACCCTATCTCTCCAATCTCGGAGCGCCTCGGCCGTAACCAAGTGAGCCCCCGCGGGCAGGCTCCTCTCTCCAGTCGTCTGACAGCTCGGGACCGAGCCCGCGGCGCGGCTGCCGGGGCTCTCCCGACCCCCGGCCCTCGGCCGGCGCAGCTGCGCGGCGGCCAGGGCGCCCCGGCCGGTCGTCGCGGCCGGCCACCGCCTCCCCAGCCAGACCTTGTGCCGGCCGGTGCAGAATGAAACAGACTCTAAGAAAGCCCTTCCGTCCGTCCCCTCATTGGGCGACCGGAAAGAGTCACCGGCTCCCCACACGAACCGTCTGCGGTGATCATGTTCCTCCTTCCCAAGTTCGCTTCCCACGGCCGCTCGTCCGAGGCCGCCGCCGGAGCCCGCGGGCCCCTCGTCCCCCGCCCGTCCTCGCCTCGTCTCCCGGGCTTTCGGATCGCGGACGGCGGCCCTCTGGGTCAGGGGCGCCCGCTGCGAGGGACCGCCTAGCCGGCGCGCCAGTCCGTCGCCGCCGCCGCCCTCGGTCCGGGCGCCATTCGGCCCCTGCCGCAACCCCCACCGCCGCTCCTGGCGTTCGAGGGGGCGCCCGGCTGGGACGACTCCCAGCGTGACCCCCTTACCCGAGCCTCGTAGCCCACGGTGGCCACTGTCCGCCCGCCCCGCCGGGGACTGGTGTCCCGAGTCCTGTCACCCGTCTCCGCCCTCCCAACCCCCCGCCACCAGTCCCACTCTCGCAAGGGCGAGTAGCCCTCGTCGTCCCGGTCCCGACCCCGCGGCGCAGCCGGGCCGCCGTCCGCCGTTACCTGGTGGTGGTTGTAGGAGTTCCTCTGCTGCAGGAAGGCGGCAGCCGCCGCCTGGTGCTGCTGCTGGAGCTGCGGACTGACCGGAGACCTCCGGCTCTGCGGCTGCTGCGGCGCCGCGGGCGGCGGGGGCTGCTGCTGAGGTAAATTCATGGCGGGCGGCGGCGGCGGGGGCACGGCGGCAGCCGAGAAGGGGCCGCCGAAGCCGCCGCCGCCGCCGCCGCCGCCGCCGCTCGCCGGCACGCTGAGTCCCGCGCAGCCGTGCGGGGACACGGGCGAGAAGCTCGGGAAGAAGGCCGGGTTCATGGACGACGGCAGCCCGGGGTAGAAGCCGTTCTCTGAATCGGGGCTGGGCGGCGGCATGGCGCTGAGCGAGCCGCCGCCGCCGCCACCCGGGGTGGCGGCCGAGGAGCCGGGCTGCTGCGGCTGTGGCGGCTGCGGCGGCTGCTGGGGCGGAGGCGGCTGCTGCTGCTGGGGCGGCGGCGGCTGTTGGGGTTGGGGCGGCGGCGGCGGCGACGCGGTCTGCACCGACCAGGGGGTGCCGAAGCCGGGCAGTGGTGGCGGCGACGCGGAGCCGCCTCCCCCTCCGCCTCCGGGGGGCCCCCCGCCCCCGCCACCGCCCGGGTGCGGAAGGTCCGGGCTCTGCAGGCTGCTGAAGGCGCCCGCGCCGAGCGCCCCTCCGGGCAGGAGGTTACTGGGACTGTTGAGCAGAGGGTGGTTGGGGGACTCCATGGAGCCCGGCGCGGGGTTCACCGGCGGCGTCGAGGGAGCCAAGCCCGCATTGGGGGGCTCGGTGGCGCTGCCCTCGCCCGCGGCCGGGGTCTTGCGAGGGCTGCCCGCGCCTCCGTGGCGGCGCCGCGGGGCTGCGGGCGGCGAGGGCTGGAGCTGCGGGAGCGGGGGCAGATCGGCCAGGAGCTGCGACTGGGCGAAATCCTGCGGCGGGAGGTGCTGCGGGTGCGGTACGCTGAACTGCTGCTGCTGCTGTGGCTGCTGGCGCTGGGCGAGCTGCGCCGGCTGGAGGAGCGGGCCGGGCGGTGGCGGTGGCGGAGGACTGAACCGGCCGGGGCAGTGGAGCGGCGGCGCCGGCTTCGAGTCCGGAGGGTGGGGAAGGTGGGGAGGGCTGAACTCTTTCCTCTTCTGGCAGCTCAGCTGCTGCTGCTGCCGCTTACTGAAGTCCTGCGGGGAGGAGGTGCGGCAGCAGCAGCAGGAGGAGGCGGAGGAGGAGGAGGGGTGGTGCAGACTCGGTTTGAAGTCCTGGGAGGGGAGGAGGTGGGTCACACCCGCGTTCGTGCCGCCGCCGGGGTGGTGGTTGGGGAGTTTCTCCGCGGCCGCCGCCCCCGAGAGCGGCCGCGCCGGCTGCTGTGTCAGCCCCAGCAGCAGCTCATCCTGCATGGTCTGCTGATGCGCCAGGAACGGGGAGGAAGAGGAAGCGGCGGCGGCCGAGCTGCCCGCGCCGCCGCAGCCGAGGATAGGAAAGGGGGAGGCGGCCTCCGAGATGCCGGTGACAGGCAACGGCGGCGGCGAGAGCGGGCCGAAGGGCGTGGCGGAGGACTGCGGGGCGGCGGCCGTGGGGGGCCCCACGGCGTAGGGACGGTACGTCCCGCTGCTGAACAGTGACCCAGGGCTGCTGCTTCGGAGCGGGGCAGTCTGCAACACCCCAAACCCGAAGTCCCTCATTTATCAGGCGGGCGGCAGCGGGAGGAGACGCACCCCGTCCGCTGCCCCGCCTAGGAAGCTGCCGGATCTGGGGCGGCACTGCCGTGGTGGAAAGATGGGGAGTCAGTGAGAGGGACACCGTGACTGAGCCAGGGGCACCTACTTCGGCCCCTCCAGCCCTCGCGGCAATCACCGCCGCCTCCCGAGACCGGCTCGGGCACCGCCACCGCCGCTGCCGCCGCCGCCGCCCTCGCGGCTTAAGAACTCCGGAACGTGCGTCAGCGCCACCTCACAATCGCACCGCCCCCCGTGGTGCGTCCCGGCACGCGCGGGCGCGAGGCCGCCGCGCCCCCTCTGCCCCGCCCCGCCCCGCCCCTTATTAATATGCAGATTCGGCCAGGGGCGCGCTTGTTCTGCCAGGAGGGAGGGGGAGCGCGGGAGCGAGCGGCGTGTCTCCTCCGGCGCCTTCGGCATCTAGGGAAAAGGAGAGGTCTGGCGGTAGCGGGCAGCTGACTCCGGTCTGGGAACCCGCCGCGCGCGCGCACAAGGGCGAGTGCGCGCGGGCGGCGCCGACGGTTCCTGGGCAACGGCCCCTCCCGGCGCGGGGTCTGCGAAAAAGCTGCCCTTGGTCGCACGCGCTCCGCCCCGCCCCCGTCACCCTTGCGGCCCCGCCTCCTTCCTGTCACTTCGGTCCCTCCCTCGGTCACATGAGTCTTGGCCGCTGGTACGCGGGCTTGTTGGGGCTGTGGTGCTCCGCCGGGGAAACTGAGGCGGGGAATCCGACTGGGAGCGGCTTCCAGTCACAGAGGTCGCGCGAGGCCTGCACTTTGCGAGCGCAACGCGGACAGCGGCCCCTCCCGCCCTTCGGGCTCAGCCCGGTGGTCCTTAGACCAGCTAGGTCCTGTGGGCACTGCCGGCCTTGCAGACCGCTGAGCGGCTCTCTCCACACCTCGTGCCCCACAGGTCCCCTACTTGGAGCTCTCGTCGTCGCCCCAGAAAGCAGCTTCTCGGGCTTGTTTTTAGCTTCTCGTGTGGCGTGCTGTTTGGACCTTCCTGCAGCCGCTTGAACGTATTTTCTGCAGGGCAGACATGAAGCCTGGCTGTACACCAAACGTTTTCACTTGGGCAATGAGGAGCAAAGTCCCAGGAACTTAACCGGGCTCCGTGTGGCTGTCTACACACACATATATGCGTATAATAGGTTAGGAGGCGAGCTCCCATGGTAACGCTGGGCCAGTTCCAAGTGTTCGTATTTCATAAAACCATTTAATGTGCCATCATCAGGACTGCTGTGTGCAGGACTTCAGCCCGCCATATTTGCTCTGGCTCTCCTGTCCCTGCCTCCCCCCATCCCCTCCAGGGAGACTCAAATTTAAGTATTTCCAAAGCTTTATGAGTTTTCAAGAGAGATTTCTCACATCAGGGAATAAAGGAGGTTCTGACTCAGCAACAGACTTGTTGAGGCTTGCAAAATGGAAGGGGAGAGAGCTTTCCATGGTGGAGCTCTTGTTGGAAGCAATTAGAAGAGGAACTAATCCTGTGTATTTCCTTTTCTAAAGAAGCATTTAACATAGAGAAAAAAATTGTGCGAGGATCTGATAATAACAGAATGATCCTGTTTTGCAGTTTTAACTTTTACTTGGCACTTAGAGAAGTGAAACTATTGAAATAATCCCAGAATAGAGACTAACCCCAAAAGCAATAGATGGGATGTCCAGGCTACTTGATTTTTAAAAATATTTTTAGTTGAGATGTAATTGACCTATAACAACATACTGTTGTTTTAGGTGTTAGGTTTTAGGTGTTCACCATAATGATTTGATATATCTATATGTTGAGAAGTAATTATCACCATAAGTCTAGTTAACACCTGGATACCTCCACACATAGTTACAATTTTTTTCTTTTGAGACTCTACTTGATTGTGATTTACAACTGGACTAAGATTAAATAGTGTTCTAGATTATAAATGCACACTCCTACTGATGTAGGCAGAGGGTACATTTTCATGAGTCCTCATTCTCTATTCAATTTCTACTTTTGTTATTTCAGTATTCCAAATTTACAGAAATTGGAATAAGCAAGCTAGAAAGAGCATCATTGCAGAAGGAAAATATGTTTCATGTATTACCTTTATGTCTGATATATGAACTACATTATGTCTGTCTAACGAACTATGTTTGATACTGCCTTCACAATAGGAGAAAATATTCTTTAAAAACTCAAAACGGTTCAGAAATTGGTCAGGTGTATAGAAAACTGGTTTGAGTTAATCTCAAAACAATTTTTAATAATCAGGCAAAATATAGAACTGGAGAAGTACTTTTATTATTTTAAATTACAATGCCTAGAAAGTAATGAGCTCATTACAATTAAAAATACAAATGGCCATTTCCACAGTACCTATTGACATATTCTTAACTTTTATTCATTAATGTATTTTACAGGGAAAAACTACTTTACAATTAAAGACTTTAAGACTGTCTTAAAAATGAACACATTTTTTTCCCCCTAAGTGAAGTTATATTTGGAATCATCTGCAGATCCAACAACAAATCTTGAAACAGGAAGAAAATATAGGCATGAAAATTAGCTCAATCATCCACTAAAATTGCAGTTAATGTAATGTATGGAGGAAAGAGAGCATACATTTACAAGACAAATGCTGCCACTCTGGGCTAAAGTTTGAATAAAAACAAGATTTCTTGGTGTTCTAATACTTGTTTATTTTGGAGGATTTAGAGATCTCCAAAACAGAGAAAAACCATCATGCTTAGTATTATGTAATAAGGTCAAATTTCATTTTAAGTACACCGAATTCCAAAATCTACCTGTTAGTCCCCTGCTCATGACTTTAACATCTCAGAGTGTTGTGAGGACCTCATTTTTTTAATAGAGAAGACAATTACATCCTGAAATCTCTATCTTTTAATTTGGTGAGCATGCCATCATCGAAAATATTCAAAGGTTTCCTATTGTGGAGGTGGAGGTGAGTAAGAGGGGAGGGATTATGGTCTTCTAGCTGCTCCCATGCCAAAATCTTATGCGGCTATATTCTTTGTTGACCATATGATCACTCAGTCCCTGACCTTATTTGACAGTCTCTTGTTCATTTCCTACCATTCTCCTGGGCCAATGTTTTAAAAAATATTTCGCTACAACCTAGGACACACACATATACTCATGCACCTGAAATAAAGCTTTAAGCAATTCTTACTTTGTAAACACGCAATAACTCTATTTTTAAATTCTAGGTACTGCGTTAAATTACTAAATTGATCTCAAATCACTAAGTTGATTTTAAGTCCCATGATTAGGCCATGAGCTGAAATGTATTAACACAGTCCTAGAAGACTATTTCATACATTCTTTTCTATCTCAAAGCCTCCTGACACCATCTCTCCTCCCCTCATTTTCATCTGACCTGGCTTTCTATTTCCCTGAGAAAATAGAAGCTGTTTTAGGAGAGCTTCCACAGGTCCTCAACAGTACCCTTTCCCAGTCACTGTGCATTTGTTCTTACACACCTTCTTCCCTCCTGCTACATGGAGGGCCTGCCTAGACCCCACACTCTCATTTAAGGCTATCCCCTCCACTGGTGCACCAGATCCTTCCCACACCTGCTTAGGACATGGCTTCATAGACATCCCAGTCTCCTAGTTATCCCACATTTAACATGTCTAATATTGAACTCCCCCATCTTGGTAAATGGCACTCCATTGTTGCTCAGGCCAAAATAAAATAATGATATTAATAATAATAATAAATAAAAAGGTCACCCTTGATTTCTATTTTTCTTACAGCATATTCAAACCATTATTGCATGTTAATTGTCCTACCTTTGTATTGTATCCAGAATCCAGCTACATCTCACCATGCCCACCACAAGCCAACCAGACCAGGCCAGGCCAACATAATCTCTCCCTGGCTTGTTGCTCTCACCGCCTAACTAGCTTCCCAGCCTCTGATCTTGTCTACCTACAACCTATTCATACATCAGCCGAAAGGCTCCTTTCATTTCTTAAAAATAATATATATATATATATATATATATATATATATATATGAAAGGAGCCTTCCCAGCTCAGAGGCTGGGAAGCTGGTATATATATATGTATGTGTGTGTGTGTGTATATATATATATATATATATATACATATGTATATATATATATTTATGTTATTGTTAGTCACCATACAGAACTTCATTAGTTTTTGATGTAGTGGTCCATGATTCATTGTTTACGTATATCACCCAGTGCTCCTTGCAATACGTACCCTCCTTAATACCTTTCAAAATGGAAGACAAATCATGTCAACTTGCCTGACTAAATACTTATCTTTTCCTAGAATAACAGCCAAGACATTTTCAGTAACCAAATGGTTATTCATGATTGCCTCCTGCCTTTAGTAACCCCTCTCACCATTTCTACTCACAATAGAATCCTTATTTCTTTGACATACCAGGCCAAGGCAGCCTCAGAGTCTTTGCCCTTGTGATTCTCACTGCCTGGGGAATACTTATACCCTAAATACCAGCAGGGCTTGCTCTCATATTTTTCATGTTTCTGTCTCATTTCTTTCAGGTCTCTGCTCAAGCTCATTTTCCTAGTGATATCTTTCCCGACCACCATTATAAAATAGCAACTCCTTCCTTCACTCCAGCCTCCCTATTATTCGAAAGTGGTTTGATTCCCCCTCCCATCCCAATCTGCCACTCTGTGTACTTACATTGTTTATCTGTCCTCCCTGTTAGATGGCTAACCCCGTGAGGACAGGTACATTGTCTTGTTCACTGCTGCACCTTCCACAGCTAGAACAATCTTGGCACACAATAGGCACCCAAGAGTTGTAAAATTGAATGCACTGCTCCACAAATGAATAACAGCTTTAGAAAATAATAGCTGTAAATATACTATAGTAACATGAGGGTCTTTATTTGTTGGCAAGGGTTACCCAAACATTGCCCACATGCTGCTAGGAATTATAAGCGAGGCAAGATAGTTCCAGGAATCAACAGGGTATGTGTGTGAGGACACACAGATAGGGCAGCTCAGAGGATAGATAAACCTGGACTCCAGGAGACAAGACTTCTGTTTTAGGAGCCTAGGGGATTCCAGGCTTTAGAGACTGGGATATTGAGGAATGAGACTGAAACTCGAGGGTTCATCACAGGAACCTGAACAAAGACAAGGAGTCAAGGCTCCAGCTCATAGAAACAGAATGAGTTCACACAGAACGGCCATGAGGCCCGCTTGATGCTGAGCTGCCAAGTTCCTGGTTGCCTACTGCTGCTCGGCCTGTAAATGGAAAAGGGTTAGTCTTCATTCGAGGTTCATTGGCCTGGTTTTGAGTTGTGGGAAAGAGTAGAAATTAAGACCCCTACTGACCTTTTCCAACTTCAAGTTGTTTTATTGACACAGCCCCCAGAGTACCACTATCTTTAATACTTCTGGTTCTTTTTCTACTTTTCCACTCTTCCCTTCATGCTGTCCTCTATTGACTTCCTTCTATTTACATATCCCTTACATGTTGTAGTTCCTTAGGCTTATATTCCTGGTCCTCTTCTCTACTGTATACTCTTTCTAGGTGAATTTATCCACTGTCGTGTTTTCAAATATCATCTATATGCTAATGTCTAACCAATCTCTGTCTAGCCCAGAGGCTGAATTTATATTTCCAGCTGCCTATTAGCCAGCTTGACCTGGATGTCCCTCAAACACATGAATTCAGTATGTCCATACCGGAATTTATTTCCCCCCAGACCCACTCCTCTTCTTTTGCTCCTTATCTGGGTTGATAGCGTCATTATACAAGTTGCTCCAGCTGGAGACATGAGTCATCCTCTTCCCTCTCTCTTACCCTCCAAAAACAATTGGTCACTGTACTCTGTCAATTCTGTTGTAGAAATACTGCTCAAAAGTTGTCCCCTCAGTCCATTTCTCTACCTGTGCCTTAGCTCTCAATCTTTTCTCTATCCTGCCCTAGTGCAGAGCCTCTTAGCCAGCTTTCCTACCAGTTCCTCTTCTGAATCTCTTCCCTTTAAAGGTGTCAAAAAACAACTATATTCCCATCACACTTCCAGGTCAATAAGCACCTCCCTAGCTTCTGCAGTATCATATCCAAACTTGCTAGTGAATAGGACCTTTCAAAAGTTATTTGCAACTTGCCTTTTTGCCTTTATTACCTGTCACTCCCCATAGTACCCAATCCTCTGGATCAGACATGTCTTTTCATAACTCAGTTCCTTTGCACATGATGTGTCTACTCTCTGGAATGCCTCTTACCTCTTTTCATCAGCTAATGCTTCCTTACCATTCAAAACAGAGTACCAGTGCCATAGCCTTTCTTGGCTCTCCCTGGACAGCGACTTAAACCCTCTTCTACATTCTCTGACAACATTGTCATAATTTTTTTTTATGAGAAAACTTGTCACATGGACATGGACAATGGTTATCTGTTCTCCTTGGCTATCTGCCCTTTTAGACTTTGAGTTGCTCTAGGTCACAGACTTTCCTTTATGTATCTCTGCATACCTTTGCCTGACATTTTACCTGAAACACAAGAGCTCAGTAAATGTTTGTGGATTAATGAATTGCCCAGTGAATGCTATAGGAAGGAAAGATGAAAAGGAGAACAGAGAAAGAATGAAAGAAGGGAAGGAGAGAAGAAAAAAGCAAAGGAGAAAAATGTCTCCAAAGCATACTTATAAGGAGATATACCATTCTCTAGAGAATCATAATATTAGTGACTTATGTTTGCTTGAGGAAGAAAAAGAAAACGAACAGATCATAAAAACAAACAACAAAATTTCACTCCCCTTCCTATTGTTTTCTTTCTGAAAACACCATTCTGGTTGTTATGCTATCCAAGAATGAGTCTGCTGACAAAGGAAAATATCTAGAATCTCCCTGCTGCTGATGTATAGACTCCAAACAGGAGAAGGTCTTTACGTTTTTTGACACACTTTGTGGAGCCTGAGACATTTGTCATCTAACTACAGTACTCCCACTTAGGAAAGGAGCCATCAACCTCTCCAGTAAATCCTGCCACATGCTCATTGGCATGTAGTCTGACTTAACAGTTCTATCAGTTCTTGACTTACATTTTTAGGTATAGTCACCTTGACTAGACTATAAGTCATTGGAGGCAGTGGCTATACCTTATATATTCCTTTCTTTTCCTAGTTGTTCTTGATGCATTTATGTACCCAGAAACTATTGAGTGTCTGCTGTGTGTCAGACACTGTTCTAGACCCTGGGGATACAACCATGAGCAAAACCAAAGACATATGCACTATTCCGTAGTATCACAGAGGCTGTTGATACAACTATGATAATTCCTGGCCCTAATTGTCTAGACAGAGTCATAAACAGTGAGATTCTAGGCCGAAACTGACCTACTAAATTGGAGTCCTACATGCTGCAACATAGCCTTGCTGGGCTGGTCATGGGTGGAGCCCCAGGATGAATATGGAATATTGAGCTAAATTGCCTTAGCTCAGCTGGAAGGCAAAATAAATCACATGCTGAAACACATTGTAATCCTAGTTGGAAAAGAGATTTTCACTATTTATCTCCTTACCTTGTCACAGTATACTTGGTGACTAGATAAAGCAAATAATATTCCTATTTTAGAGTTGGAAAACCAAAGCCCAGAAATAAAGTAATTTGCTTCCTGTAGTTTGCAGAGCCTGGGCTTAAAGCCACCATCTCCTCATTGCTCAGTCTGCTGCTCCATTAGCTGTCCCTTGGGCTGTCACCCGAGATATGCAACATGTCTGAGCCAAAGAGAGCCGCAGGGACAGGCCCTAAGAACAACGATTGTTACTTCTACTAAAGCATAAGGGATGGGAAGTGTAATGTTTTAAAAGTTTTCAGTAACACCTCGCTAAATGAATAACAATTGACAGTAGTGATCTCAGAATGAAAGCATTTTGTTTTCCAAATACATAGCCCACAAAAACTCAGAAATTCTTCTCAAATGTGCATACTAATTTTGCTCCTGTTAGAATAATGAGGCCTGGCAGTATATATTGGATATATTGCATTTAATTCTTTTCTTTCGTTCTGGAAAGCTAACTCCTTCACTTGAGAAATTATTCTCTGCAAAGCAAAGTGGAGAAGCATTTTGACTAGATATTAAATATTTAAATTTTATGTAGATGAAGAATATTGCATCTATCAAATTTGATCTTAATATTTTTAGAATCTTAGAAAGATTAAAAGTTTACATTTTTTTGGCAACTCTGAATGTTTGGTAACAAAGAAAAATCATAAAGTTTATTTGGTACCAGGCATTATTACTTCCCTCTTTATACAAGGATTAAGTATAAAGGCAATGTCTGGATAACATTCAAGGTAGATATTTAGTATTAGCCCAGGTAAGTGCTTCATCCTTACTGTTATCTATTCACTTTTACTCTGCTCCAGGTGAGACTGGAGGAGTTTATGTCATCTCTTATCCAAAATTCATGTATAAGTGTAGGCCATTGTATTAAATTTGCAGAACATAACCCATAGCAAGAAGAAAAATAGACCTCAATTTTCAATAGAAAATATGAAAGTAAAAAACTTAAAAAGTGTTCCTAAGTACATGAACCATATATATAAATACTAATGTTTTTTAGGCCCACAGTTGATCCATATTTCTCTCACTTCAGAAGACAGGGAAGAGGGATATGTGGACACATAGGGGCTCTTGAGTCAGAGACCTGGCTTTCAGTCCCAGCTCCCTCTGTCAGTGTGTAACTTTAGCTGTACAGTTTTGGGGACATTAGTTTTCTCCTCTTTGTGAAAATGAAGGGAGCAACAACCATCATCTGCGAAGTGTAGGTTGTGAAGATGATTAGCAGTATTTTAAGCAGAGAGTCTTCTATAATGTTTGGCACAGAATGGATGTTTAGATAAAGGAACAAAAACTTTTGGCTATTACGTGCCATGCAGCTTAAAGAAAAGAGTAGACTCAAAGGCCAGATAGAAGAACTCAGTGGTAGTCCTGGGGTGGGGGGTGTAATAAAAGCAAATCCAAACCAAAACAGAACAGTTATCCAAAACATGCACATAAATGATGGTAATGGCTTGATCCCTAAGGAAGACAATGGATGTAAACAGGGCATACTCTAGCTTAAGGACAGAACTGAATTTCAGTATCCACTCTGATACCTATAGTTTAGAGTTTGTTAACCCAGGCAGGTTAACCATTCTTAGTCTCACTTTTCTCCTCTGGTATGCAATACAGGGAGCTGTGCACAAAAGATACCCAATGCTGTTAAGAGCACTGGTCTTCAAGGATATATCTAGATCATCTTGGTCCCATAGATACATAATATGAGCCCCAAATGCAAGCTGTATATGTAATGTGAAATTTTCTAGTAGCCACATCTAAAAAAAGAAAATGAGGTGGGTAAATTTAACTCGAGTAATATATTTTAACTCAACACATGCAAAATGTTATTAGTTCATCATGTGATTGGTATAAAAATAATAATTATTTTTTCTGGATCAATTGAGATGATTGTGGTTTCTGTGGTTTATTCTGTAAATGTAATGTATTACGTTTATCTCCAGATGTTAGAACAATCTTGTGTTTCTGAGAAAAATCCCTCTTGCTTATGCTATTAAATGTATAAATATGGATTTGGATTGCTGGTATTTTGTTGAGGATATTTGCATCTATAGTCATAGAGGATATTGGTCTATAGTTTTTTTTTAAATTTTTTTAAAATTTATTTATTTGTCAGAGAGAGAGGGAGAGAGAGAGCGAGTGAGCACAGGCAGACAGAGTGGCAGGCAGAGGCAGAGGGAGAAGCAGGCTCCCTGCCGAGCAAGGAGCCCGATGTGGGACTCGATCCCAGGACGCTGGGATCATGACCTGAGCCGAAGGCAGCCACTTAACCAACTGAGCCACCCAGGCGTCCCGGTCTATAGTTTTCTTATGATGTCTTTGGTCTTAGTATCCAGGTAATATTGATTTCATAGAATTAGTTGGGAAATATTCCTTCTTCTAATTTTTTGTAAGAGGAATATGTGAAGGATTGGTATTAATTCTTCTTAAAATGTATAGAATTCACCAGTAAAGCCATCCAGGCCCAGACTTTTCTTTGTGGGAAGTTTTAAAATTGCTAATTCAATCTCTTTGTTATAGATATATTCAGATTTTTTATTTTTCTTACTTCTGTTTCAGTTATTTGTGTCTATCTAGAAATGTATCCATTTCATCTAGGTTTTTAATGTGTTGGCATGCAATTATCCATATTCCCTTACAATCTTTTTTACTTATCTGAGGTTGATTTCCAGATCCTCTCTTTTATTCCCGATTTTAGTAACTTGAGTGCTTTACTTTTTTCTTCATCAGCCCAGCTAAAGATCACTTTGTTGATTTTTTTCAAAGAGCTAACTTTGGGTTTCATTGGTGTTTATTATTATTTCTATTCTCTGTTTCTTTTTTTGTGTGTGTGTGCTCTAAATCTTTATTATCTTCTTCTTTCTGCTTGCTTTGGTTTTAGTTTATACTTCTTTGGCTAGTATCATATGGCCAAAGTTTGGATTACTGATTTGAGATATTTATTTTTTTATAAATGCAAGCATTATAGCTCTTCCCCTCTGATTACTGCTTTAGTTAAGTCTCAAGTTGTGGGATGTTGTGTTTGTTTTAATTTATCTCAAATTATTTTGTAACTTACCTCATGATTTCTTCTTTGATCTAGTTGTTTAGATGCACTTTGTTTAATTTTTATGTATCTATGAATTCTCAAATTTCCTTCTGTTATTATGACTTTAATTTCATTCTGTTGTGGGCAAAGAACGTAGTTTGTATGATTGCATGCTTTTAAATTTATTGAGATTTGTGTTATGGCTTCCTAACATAAAGTCCATCCTTGAGGATATTCCACATGTACTTGAGAAAAAGATCTACTTTCATGTTGACTGGAATCTTCTATAGATATGCGTTACATTTAATTGGTTTATAGTGTTCAAGTTTTCTATTTCCTTGTTGATCTTGTGCCAAGTCGTTCTATCCAGTACTGAAAGTGGGTTATTGAAGTTTCCAAATATCACTGTTGAATTATCTATTTCTCCCTTTAATTTATGTATCTTATTTCATGTTTTGGAGGACTCTGTTGTTAGATGCATTGTATTTATAATTGTTTTGTATTCCTGATGGATTCTCTCTCTTATTACTACATTTTTTTTTTTTTTTTTTTGTCTCTAGGAACAAATTTTGTCTTTATTTTGTCTTTCTTTTGGATACTGGTTGCATGGTATATATTTTTCTTTTTACTTCACACTTATTTGTATCTTCGAGTCTAGTGTGTCTCTCAGATAGCATGTAGTTGGATCAAGTTTGCTTTCTTCTACCATTCTCTGCCTTTCAACTGGAGAGAGACACATTCTTATTGGAAGAATGGTGCCATCATTATTTCATTAGCTGTACACTCATTGCTCTATTATATATTGGTTAATGAGAACTAGCATATTGATTCATCTTTTACAATTTATGAACATGGATTATTTATATTAGATTTATATTATTTTAATATTGACTACTTTTCATAACCTTACAGGATTCATTTTATAATTTATTTCTCAATGTTTTTGTAATATTATAATGCTTATTAGCACATTTATTTGAACTAAAAAGATAAAGGCAGAATTTTTCTGAAAGAAATTGTAATTTAGCTTATTGGTTTGCCAGTAAGATATATGATGGACAATTTTCATAAATTGAGCTAAATATGCAGCTCCACAGTTTTGATTTCATGTATATGTATAAAATCCAAGGAAAAAGTATAAGGGAAATGTGAGTTCAAAGAGAAAAAGGAAAGGTCTAAAATTTCCAAAAAAACCTTAAATATAATTTTAATAGCTGGTCATGGGTCTTAGCTTATTATAATATTCAAATTTTATTGGGTATATTTAAAATGATATAGTCATTATATTTAAATATATGCTAAAATGACATCCTTTGCAACAATGATAAAAATTGAACTTTGAACTTATGGTAAAAATTTTTAGATGACTTGAAATGTACAAGACACTTAAAACTATTCAAATATAGAGGACTTTTTTAAATGTTCAAAATTTCTCTAGGTGATTCTTGAAAAATGTTCAGACTAGGCACAGAGAGCAAAGGTATTCCAAATTCATCATCTCTGGTTGCCTTATTTACTGCTGTATTCCCAGAGCCAATCAGATCCCCATGGTTGAATGATTGAGTGAATGAATGAATAAATGAATGAATGAATATCCTGAATAGTAACATTACACATTATATACTTTCTGCTTTAAAGAAGGATGGCCCTGGAGGTAGATTTTTCCTTATCTGGGTTAGGTAATTATTAGTTGGTAGGTAGAGAGAGCAGGGTCCTGATGGAAAACAGGGAAAAAAAACTTCATTCCTAACTTGAGAAAACAGCCCTGAGTGACTAGGTTTACCCCTGTCAAGCCTCAGGAACCTGAGAGAAAGACTGAGACCAAGATTTAAGGGAGGCTAACAAAGTATTATGATCCATACATAGCAGTCACCTTGAATTCTTTAAGTATTTTATAAGCATCTACTTCTTGTCTGGCACTCTGCTGGGCACTGGGCATGCAATGGTGAAGAAGACAGGGTGCATGAGGAATACATTTAAATTGAGAAGTCTAATGAAATGCGATAAATGCTATAAGAGGAAGAATATATTAAATTACTGCTATTTGACCACTTTTGACTCACCAAAAACTGCTAATTCATTTGGTTGGACCTACATGGAAGTATAAATCCAGATGAAAGAACAATAGATCTTGAGGGATTTACTCATCAGGGAAAGTGATATGTGGTCAGTGGCATTTGGGCTGAACACTGAAGGTTGAGAAAGAAGATGAGTGGATGAATGGATGGCAGATAGGACATTCGAAACAGCAGGATCAACAAGAGCAGAAGTGGAGAGGTATAGAGTGTAGAGATGCATTCTGGAAAGGTGCCTTGTATTTTTTTGTGTGTTGAGGTCTGAGAAATATGGAAAAAAATAGAAAGGAGCCTGAGACTCATGTTAAAAGTCCTTTAGGCCTAAGAAGATACTGTTGGATCAGCAATAGGAAGCCACTGAAGATTTCCCAGGGGGATTATTGTGAACAGATACTATCTTTAGAATAACTCAGGTGGCTGAATGGGAAGAGAGTTGGGGGCGGGGAGGTTGAGACTACAGGCACCAAGATGCTGAGGAAGCTCTGTAATAGTCAAGATGAGTGTAGGTGTGTATAGGACTCATGAAGTGGGCCATAACATTTCTGTGATAAAATCATCATACTTTGGTCAATGATGAGGTTGAAGGGTTAGTTGAAATAGGTACAGGGTCAGGTACAGGGGAAAGAAAGTAAGCTACATGGAGGTATCCTGCAGTGAGAGTGGAATTCTGGGCTAGGGGTCTTGACTCTGTTCATGCACTGTTGATAGGTGAAGCCATGACAGTCAATGCAGTTATCAAGACAATCTCTCTTGGGAGAGCGGGTAGAAACTGAGTAAGAGCAAAAGGACAGAGCAGGGAGTTAGGAGTGAGTCTGTGCCCTAAGCTTTACCCCATTGTATCTCCATCATAACACTTGTTTACTTGAGTGTCCGCCCTTCGCAAGTCTGTGAAACCTCCAAAGGTGGCATGTAGATCTTACTCATTCCTCAGCATCCTACAAGCTCACACACAGTCAAGGGGTAGCCACTTAAAAAAAAAAAATCATTTCTGGATCATACCCAAACTTTTATGGAATGCTGTCTAAGTTCTAGACATTGTTCTAAGTGCCATGCTGGTGCCCTTCGATTTCATATTTCACAAATGAGGAAACTTATTCAAGGTCACAGTGAGTGGGAGCCTGGATTTAAACTCAGGTGGCCTAACACAAGAGGCCACCTGCACCTAACTCCCATGATATAGAAAGAGTGGAATCAGAGTGACATTTGCGTGTCACTTTTTAGCTTAGAATTGTCTACACAACAATGCTTTCTAGAAAATTCTAATACCTTCAGAGTAACAGTTTGTGAGATGGAGGGAAAGCACAATATTTTGTTGAGTAAATGAAAGCTAAAGTTAACTGAATTCATGAGGAAACACAGCTAGGAAGTGGCAAAACCAAGCCAAACCCCTGTCTCCTGAGTTACACTTCAGGAGTAAAGATGGGAACAAATTTAAAAAAATGGAAAGCTAGAAAATTTACAGTGTTTGTAAGTAACCCCTCCCTTGTGTAGCTCTGAGGGATTCTCCTACTTACTCAGATAACTGAGTCTCATTGAAATCTGGAGCAAGGTCTCACTTTGCAGCAGAGTCACGATGGTGTCTCAGGTCTATGAGAAGCTGATGGCTTTGTGCTGGGATAGTTTTCCTGTTGATCTTATTGAAATGGGGGCCATCGATTCTCATGAATGCATTCTTGCTCACTGATGGCACCTCTGAAACACTGTACAAATAGTTGTCATTCCTTCTTTCTTCCCTTCCTCCCTTCCATTCCTCTAAGTCAATGAAATTACTTAAAATAGCCAGGTTCTATGCCAAGGGCTGATAATTAAATAAATACATATGTAAGTAAATAAGGCAAGAGTTCATGGCCTTTATGAAGACTCAAACATGGTTTTAAAAATGTCCATCTGAGGGACACCTGGGTGGCTCAGTGGGTTAAGCCTTTGCCTTCAGCTCAGGTCATGATTTCAGGGTAGTGGGATCGAGCCCCACATTGGGCTCTCTGGTCAGCAGGGAACTTGCTTCCCCCTACCCCTCTGCCTGCCTTTCTGCCTAATTGTGATCTCTCTCTCTCTCTGTCAAATAAATAAATAAAATCTTTAAAAAAATGTCCATCTGAGAAAGAAAAGGGGTGCCTTGGTATCTCAGTCAGTTAAGTGTCTCACTCTTGATTTTGACTCAGATTGTGATCTTAGGGTTGTGAGATTGAGCCCCCACCTGGGTGCAGAGCCCGCTTAGGATTCTCTCTCTCTCCTTCTGCCCCTCCCCCTCTCCTTTCTCTCTCTCCTTCTCTAAATAATGGCCATCTGTTCATGGTATGAGCAGGTGCAAAAGCGGAAGTGGTTATTTCAAATTGGGACATTGGGAAAGACTTCATAGAAGAGTTTGTACTTGAACTAAGACTTAAAGATATGTAGCTTGGGGTTGGGGTGATCAGAACAGAATGAGAAAAGCACTCCAAGAAGAGGGATCAGCAAGAGCAGCAAAGGACTGAAGGAGTAAAAGGGGTAAAACAGTAGGGCCTGTTGGAGGAAATGGAGAGAAATGGGAGAAGGGTGTGAGGTGCAGCCGGTAAAACAAGGTTGGAGAAGCAGGCAAAGGCCGGACAAGGAGAGACAAAGAGGCATTTCATCACTGAAAATTCACTTCCAGGACCTAAACACCAACACAGTGCCTGTGTATGGTGATCATGTTTTAAAAATTACCTGCGTATCATCATGTAATGTCTGAACTTCAAGATTTCAGGAATACTGGATGCTTTTATGAACATTATGGTAGCCTCCTAACTGGTCTGTCTCCTCAGTTCCACTCCTGCCATCTTATAACCCTTTCTTCTATGGTGTTTGTTGCATCCAGGTGCATCCTTTAGTTGCTTATGATCTTTCAGTGTTTTCCTTGCCTTGGCCAAAAGGTCCTGCATAATCCATGGTGAACTTGTACCACTCTCCCCCTCTCCCACATGCTCAACCACACTGGTCTTTCAGTTTCCCAAATACATCCTGGCCCAGCAAACTCTTCTCCCAACTGCATGGCTGGCTTGTCCTCTTTTATGTCTCATCTAAATATGATTTCCTCATAGAGCTCTTCATGGACCATGTGCCCCAATGTACCTCTCTTCTCAGGCCATCCTTTATTTCCTTAATAGCACTTATCACAAATCCATAAAATTAAATTAATTGATTAATTTTATTGTCGGTTTATTTCACAGAATGTAAGATCCATGATAGATTAATGCATGTCTTGTTTTGACTTATCCCTGGCTGGTTCCTTAGCACATAGAACAGAATATACTCTCAAAGGAACAGTTCTGTGTTAAATGAATGTAAATATTATGAATCTTTGGTATATAATTAAAAAAAATGATAATGATCTTTTCCTTCTTTTCCTACAGAAGAGAAAAGGCTAGGGGGACTTGGGTGGCTCAGTTGGTTGAGCATCAGACTCTTGATTTCCTCTCAAGTCATGATCTCAGGGTCCTGAGATTAAGCCCTGAGTCTGACTTTGTACCCAAAGCGGAGTCTGCTTGAGATGCTTTCTCTCCCTCTCCCCCTCCTCCTGCTGGTGTATGCTCTCCCTCTCTAAATAAATAAATAAAATCTTTTTAAAAAAAGGGAAAAGACTAGATTGGTGGTTCCCAAACTGTATTAAAATTACATTAAAATTTTAAAAATTTTAAAAAGGAACCAAATTGGGTTGCCAAGACTTTACTATTAAGTAAGTCTACATATGAACAACATAAAAAAATGCACTTTCACCCTTCTCTTCCTTGCTGCTGCCTGTGGAGGTGACAACCATCTCTTACTTGGCATCATGGTCACCGTCAGACCTCCAGTGATGCGTAAGATCATTAAACCGAGGGTCAAGAAGTTTATCCAGCACCAGTCAGACTGATGTGTCAAAATTAAGAGCAACTGATGGAAACCCAGAAGCACTGACAATAGGGTGTGCAGAAGACTCAAGGTCCAGATCTTGACGCCCAACACTGGTTACAGGAGTAACAAGAAAACAAAGCACATGCTGCCCAGTGGCTTCCAGAAGTTCCTAGTCCACAATGTAAAGGAGCTTGAAATGCTGCTGATGTGCAACAAATCTCTCTGTGTAGAGGTTGCTCTCAATGTCTCCTCCAGGGACCACAAAACCATTGTGGAAAGAGCAGCCTGGCTGGCCATCAAAGTCAGCAATCCCAATGCCAAGCTATTCAGTGAAGAAAATGAATAGACAGCTTATGTACATGTAGTATTGTGTTAATAAAACCATAAAACTAGCAAAAATTGCACACTTGCTACGCCTATCGTCATTTTACCAAAGAGGTAGAGAGCTGAGGCATTCCAGTATGATGGCTTTGAACAATATCAATAAAATTGTTGGAGGAGAGTAACCAATAAATAATTTGAAGAATTTGGAAGGTTTAGACAATGGAGAGTTTCATGTGCTATGCAAAAAGATTCAGACTTAATAGTACAGGGGATGAGGAGCTCTATGGGATAAAAGAGCTATAAGCAGGCAAGATGCGTGGTTCCATCTGTATGTAAAAATTATCATCTGTGGCCAGTGTAGGAAATGGATTGGAGGGAAATGAGATACAAATCAGGGAATAGACTTAAAAAGTTGTTACAACAACCCACAAGCAAGGTGTTGGATCAGGGATGGCACTGAGGAAGAAAGGGAAGGAATGGGTTTTTGCTATTAACTCTTGGAATGATTTCCCTGAAACTTTAACAAAACTTGCTTCCAGTTTTGGCTTGTATCATCTACCTAGGGGCTTTCAAATAAATTTTCATATTATTTATCTGTTGGCCTCTAAGATACCTTTTTTGACGACTATATTTTTAAAAAATCACTAAACTATAGAGCTTTCATTTTGAGGATAAAAAGAATAAATGGATATAAAAGCATTTTGCAAAGTATTACACAAATGGAAACTATTTTTATTCCCAGTAAGTCAATTTAGTTTACAAAGAGAAAAAATCACTTCCCTACATGTAAGCTCCCATAAGCAAACTCCCCAGGCAGAATGAATCACTCTTATAACCATAGCACTTTTTTGTACTTCTATCATACACCTCCATTAATTATAAATTGTTTATGCATTGGTTTTTCCTTGTAGCATATAAATCCTTTAGAGGCAGAGAGAGAGTCTTATGAATCTTTGCAACCTGGTTTGTGGTAGACAGTAAGTGCTCAGTAAATGTTAATTGCATGCATGAATGAATGATTAGTTCCCAGGAAAGGATAAAGGCAGGTTGTAGGGAGCTGATGGGGACTTCAAAAGTAAAATAAATAATAGAGTAAATGTGTTAAAGTGAGAAGATTCAGGGTGATTGGTGATCATATATTTTATTTTAGTCTAGAAGATATACATAGATTTACTAAACTGCCAAAATATGGTATCAACTTGCTCTCAGTAAAGTTTTTTGTAACACTGATAATTAAACATCCTTTTGCAGTATTGTATTCTTTACCTATTCATTTAGCAAATTCTTTCCAGTGGCTGATAAGTATAAGACACTGTGCCATGGTTTATAAATAGTCATATTCCTGTCCTCATGAAGTTTGCTATCTAGTGGGGGAGGGGAGGGAAGAAGACCGGCTCCAAACCATATTTTATAATAATTACCATTTATCATTTCTTATATTCATGACAACCTTATCAGGTAAGCATTATTATGCTCATTTTCCAAAAAGAACCCTAAGCTAAGGGAATTTTATTAATTTATCTGGGCTCACTGAACTAGGAAGGGACTGAACCATATCTACTGATCACAAGGAAAAGCATCAAAGGTTATTTTTTCATTTCAGAATCTAGATTTTCTGGCAGTCACTGAAGTTAATTCAATAAATATTAATAGAATGCCAACAAGGACAGATGTGTAAAATGATAATGAGTTATAATGATAAAGTTCCCATCCTCATGGAGTTTTTGGTTTGGGGGAAGGGTTTAGAAAAATGAACATAATCATAAAGTGGGATTTTAACCAAGACTGACAGATCTTGGTGGGGGGGATATGGTTCTCAGGAGCTAAGCAGTATTGTGGTGCGGTATGAAAAGTGTCCTGGGCTTGGGGGTTAAAGGCCACTATTTAAGACCTCACTCTCATTCTCCTGCTTGGGGGACTGAGGGTGAGATACTTAACATTCTGGGCCTTACTGTCTTTTTTTTTTTTTTTAAGATTTTTATTTATTTATTTGACAGAGAGAGATCACAAGTAGGCAGGGAGGCAGGCAGAGCGGGGTGGAGTGGGTGGGAGGGGAGGCAGGCTCCCTGCTGAGCAGAGAGCCCCATGCGGGGCTCAATCCCAGGACCTGGGATCATGACCTGAGCCGAAGGCAGAGGCTTTAACTCACTGAGCCACCAAGGTGCCCTGACCTTACTGTCTTTGTTTATTAAATATGAGCAACAATGAGTGAGGTTTCTACCTCATTTCAAGAATTAATGGGTTGAGATAAGGGAAAGCAGTTTCTAAAGTGCAGTACAGATGAATGATAAAGAAAGCCAATCTCCAAGAAGCATCTCCTTGGTGTAAGAGCCATCAAATAAAAGAAAGCATAGAGAAGTGATTTATATATTCCTATCCCTAGTACATAATCTGGTGCCTGTCACATAGTAAGTGCTTAATAAATACTTACTGAGCTTAGCTCCTGAATTGGCTTCAAGAAAACAGAGAGGACCAAATCTTTCTTCCAGCTAGTGGGGAGGACATATTGTACCCAACTTCACGGCACCTTCTGAAAACACTGAGCAGCTGTCAACAAATGTATTAGTTATAATCCAAAGTGCCATTTAAATTAGGTATTTTTGTTTGTTCATTTGGTTGTTTTTTTCGAGGTTATATATATGGCTGTGTATGTGCGTCTAAAAGAACATATTTGGGGGGTTGTGATGACCAGTCTTCATATCTATTTGGTTCTGTTAAGTATCTATTTGCTCCTCTCTGGTAAATTCTCACAGCATGCAGCACTATTGGGGTCTAGAATAGTACCATATATTCTCCATGGATGTCTATATTTCAACAGGTATTATAGACATAAGCTAAGGGATAAAGCTTAAGCCTGGTAATGCTATGCACTAGCCAGAGACAGGATTTATTTGAGGAAGGTTGGCTTACTTAGCAGCATCAAACCACACACCCAGAGGCAGTTATCTATCTGCTTATGGAGACTAGCTTTTAGTTTGGATCATTTGACCAGACATATACATGCCTTTGCTACAGATATGAGCAAATAAGTACCACGTGCAAGTCTTAATCTTGTGTGTGATTACAATGTTAATATTAATAAAATCATCTAGACTTCTTTTTTCTGGCTTTTGCATTTTATTTAATGTGACTTGAAACTTTTTATAATAAAATTTTAATAAAGATGAATATTCATAACTTCAACTTCCGTGAAGACAGATGATTTTTCTCTCTTCCTCCCACTGAGTACAACTAATAACCCCAGACATCGTATATAAAGCAAACACATAATATCTGTTAGGTGAGAGAAGAGGACAAACTGTCTAGGGACCTCAGAACCTGAGGAATGAGTTAATGAGGTCCTTGGATTTTCTTTTTGCCTTGCATGTACCAAAATTGGAGTTGGAGAAGTTAGAACACTGGAAAGCTAATAGATGCAGTGAAAAGAAAGCCCCAACAAAAGCCTGCTCTCTGAAACCAAAAGACCAAGAAAAAGGTAGTCTCATATCACAGATAATTTCTAGATAGTAGCTGCTCTACTCTAGCCAAACACCACAAGAAAGAGATTGTGGCCACCCCCACCCCCTAGCCATGTCAGCAAACACCAAGGATAGCCTAGGGCTGCACCCTAGCTTGGATATTACAAGGCGCCCTTCCACTCACTGGATGGCATTAGAGAAGGACTTTCATTCCTGCTAAGTAGTCATGAACCCTCCTCTGCCCCCCCCATTCCAACCACAGTGTCATGTGTTAAACTTAGACTTGTACCCACACCCTGTAATAATGAAGTTCACCTCCCTCTCCTCTCCTCAGTTAAAATGTCACTCCAATTCCCCTAGTTGTACGACTGTGGGAAAGATGCTTAGAGGGCTCTTTCTGAGGAGCTAGTGGATAGAGTTACCAGTGTCTAGTGGTAATGAGGCCATAGAACCTCTGTGGTGACTTTGGAAGGTGTGTGGGGAGTATTTATGAAGCACTCTTACTCCTTCCCCCTGGGGAGAATTGGGGGAAGCCTAGTGGGTAATTGGATATCCCACTTTTTCTCAGTAGTATCATGGAGTTTCCTGCCCTGTCCTCCTCACGTGTTAGAGGCCAAGTGAGGACCTAGTCTATTTCAACCTGGCAATACTGAGGCAACAACCCCGCCTTCCTCTACCAGACGATACCATAGAAAGCCCACAAAAACAGAAAGCTGAAGTAAAATCTGGAGTTTCTTAACACAATACTAAGAATGTTCAGGTTCCATCTAAAAATAATTTATAGTACCAAGAAACAGGAAAATCTCAACATCAATGAATAAAGACAATGAGTGCTAACACCAAGATGACAGAGATGTTAGAATTTGGGAAGTCTTCATGTATTATTTCTTTCAGCTTTTTTTTCTTTTCTCTCTTCCATATTCTGGTGATACAAATGTTAGAACATTTACCATAGTCACACAGGTCCCTGAGTGTCTGTCTCTTTTTTCCATTTATTCTCTGTTGTTCAGATTGGTAAATTTGCATTCTTCTTTCTTCTAGTTCACAAATTCTTTTTTCTGTTCCTTCTGTTCAGTTGATGAAATTTTAAAGCAGCCATCATAAAAATCCTTCAATGAACAATTATAAACATGTTTGAAACAAACTAAAAAATGAAAGTCTCAGCAAAAAAACAGAAGCTATAAAGAAACCTAAACTTCAGAAATTCAGAATACAGTAACCAAAATAGAAAGCTCAGTGGATGGACTCAACAGCTGAATGGAGGTATCAGAGGAAAGAATCAGCAAATCCAAAGAAAGAAAATAGAAATTACTCAATCTTGACATAGAGAGAAGATAAAATAAAAGTGATCAGAGACTCAGGAACCTGTATGACAAAAACGAAGGACCTAATATCTCTTCACCAGAGCACTGCAAAGAGAGGAGAAAGGGGTTGAGAATGCAAAGTGTTTGAAGAAATAGTGGCTTCCCAGGTTTGGTAAAAGACATAAACCCTATAGATTCAAGAAGCAGAGTGAACTCCAAACAGGATGAACTAAGAAAAAATCCACACCAAGACACATTATGGTCATACATCTAAAAGCCGAAGAAAAACTCCTAAAGCAGTGAGAGAAATAACACCGTTAACTATACAAGAAACACCATTCAAAGGACAGCATATTCCTCATTTGAAATCACAGAGGCCAGAAGAAAATGGCATGACATTTTTTAACTGCTGAAATAAAAGAACTATTAATCCAGAATTCTAGATCTGTAAGAATATCCTTCAGGAATAAAAGGGAGATATTCTAAGAGAAAGGAATTTGTCACAGGAGAACTACTCTAAAAGAATGGACAAAGAAGTTCTTTAAACAAACAAACAAAAATCTTGGAACATTAGGGAAGGAAGAAAGAATGTGATAATCACAGATAAGGGAGTCTTTTGAGTTTTAAAATTACATTTGACGTTTGTAACAGAAATAGTAATACTGTCTGATATGGTGCTAACGGTATGAGGAAATATTTAAGGCAATTGTATTTTGAGTATAGTAGGGTAGAGACATAAAAGGAGTAAAATTTCTGTACTTCATTCTAACAGGTAAAATGTCAACACCAGTAAATTGTGATAAATTCTGTATCTATCACATAGAGCAGCCACTAAAAACTGTGCAAAAAGATATACTCAAAGACACTATAGATAAATCAAAATTGAGATGTGAAAGTGTTTCAGTAGACCATAGGAAGGCAAGAAAAGAAAACAGAAACAAGAAACAGAACAAACAAAAGATGGAATTAAATGGCAAACCTAAGTCCCAACATATCAGTAATTATTTTACAGGAAGCAAAACTCAGAACTGAACAAAGAAATCTAAAAATCCACAGTCATACCTGGAGACTTTAACATTCCTCTCTCGACAACTGATATAATGGCTAGACTGAAAATCATCAATGACATAGGAGAACTCCACACCATCGATCATATACAATAACAAACCACACCACCCCAAAACAGAATACATGTTCTTTTCAAGCACATATGAGACATATACTAAGTTACTAGCCATATGCTGGGCCATAAAACAAACCACAGCAAATTTATGAGAATGAGAATATTCAGAGCATGTTCTCTGACCACATGGAATCAAACTAGAAAACATTAACAGAAAAATAATAAGAAAATCTCCATTTAACAATTAGAGAACACATTTTTAAATAACCCATGAATCAAAGACCAATTCTCAAGGAAAATTAAAAAAAAAAAAACATCGATGGGGCACCTGGCTCAGTTGGTTGAGCATCCAACTCTTGATTTCTTTAGGCTCGGTCATGATCTCAGGGTTGTGAGATGGAACCCTGAATGGGGTTCCACGCTCGGTGGGAAGCCTACTTGAAATTCTCTCCCTCTGACCCTGTCCTCACTCACACACTTTCTCTCCCTCTCTTTCTCTCTCTCTCTCAACAAATAAATCTTTAAAAAACATATTGAACTGAAACAAAATCAAAGTAAAATATATCCAAATTTGTGAAGTGCAGCTAAAATAGTGCAGAGAGGAAAATTTATAACGCTAACTGCTCACATTAGAACATAGGAAAAATTCAAATTAATAATCTAAGCTCACACATCAGGAAATTAAAGGATGAGAGAAATAAACTCAAAGTGAACAGACAGAAGAAAACAATAATGATGAAAGCAGAAATTAATAAAATTGAAAGCAGAAAAGTAGAGAAAATCAGTGAACAAAGAGCTGGCTCTTCCAAAGGATCAATATAGGGGCACCTTGATGGCTCAGTGGGTTAAGGCCTCTGCTTTCGGCTCAGGTCATGATCCCAGGGTCCTGGGATGGAGCCCCGCATCGGGCTCTCTGCTCACTGGGGAGCCTGCTTCCCTTCCTCTCTCTCTGCCTGCCTCTCTGACTACTTGTGATCTCTGTCTGTCAAGTAAATAAATAAAAATATTAAAAAAACAAACAAACAAAGAAACCAAAGGATCAACATGATTGGCAAGCCACTAACACACCTAACAAAAACAGGAAGGTGATTTAGATTGCCCATATAAAGGATGAATTAGAGGATATTACTATAGATCCTGCAGGCATTTAAAAGATAATAAGTGGAGGACTCCATGCAGAAAAATTTGCCAACTTTGATGGAATGTACCAATTGCTCAAAAAGCACAAACCATCAATTAATTCAGTAAGAGAGATAATCTGAATAGCCCAACAACACTTAAAGAGATTGCATTGGTAATTTAAAAACTGTCAAAAAAGAAGTCTCCAGGCCCAGATGGTCTCACTGGATTATTCTACCAAACAGTTGAAGAATAATTAAAATCCATTCTAGGGATGCCTGGGTGGTGCAGTAGGTTCAGCTTCTCACTCTTGGTTTTAGATTGCATCATGGTCTTGGGGTTGTGGGATCAAGCCCCGTGGAGTCTGCCTGAGATTCTCTCTCCCTCTTTCTCTAAAGTAAATAAATAGATCTTTAAAAATAAATCTGTTCCACACAACCTCTTCCTGAAAAAAAAATTAGAAGGTAACACTTTCTTATTCATTTTCTTTTTTTCCCCATTTTTAATTTTTTTATTTTTTATAAACATATAATGTATTTTTAACCCAGGGGTACATGTCTGTGAATCGCCAGGTTTACACACTTCACAGCACTAACCATAGCACATACCCTCCCCAATGTCCATTACCCCACCCCCCTCTACCGATCCCCCTCCCCACAGCAACCCTTGGTTTGTTTTGTGAGATTAAGAGTCACTTATGGTTTGTCTCCCTCCAGATCCCATTTGTTTCTTTTCTTCTTTTCCTACCTCCCCAATCCCCCATGTTGCATCTCCATTTCCTCATATCAGGGAGATCATATGATAGTTGTCTTTCTCCGATTGACTTATTTCACTAAGCATGATACCCTCTAGTTCCATCCACGTCATTGCAAATGGCAAGATTTCATTTCTTTTGATGGCTGCATAGTATTCCATTGTGTATATATACCACATCTTCTTTACCCATTCATCTGTTGATGGACATCTAGGTTCTTTCCATAGTTTGGCTATTGTAGACATTGCTGCTATAAACATTCAGGTGCACGTGCCCTTCGGATCACTACGTTTGTATCTTTAGGGTAAATACCCAGTAGTGCAATTGCTGGGTCATAGGATAGTTCTATTTTCAACTTTTTGAGGAATCTCCATGCTGTTTTCCAGAGCGGTTGCACCAGCTTGCATTCCCACCAACAGTGTAGGAGGGTTCCCCTCTTATTCATTTTCTGAAGTTAATATTAACTCTGAAATGAAAACTCAAAAAAGACAATACAGAAAAAGAAAACTATAGATGAATATCCCTCATGAACATAAACATAAAAATTTTTAAAAAATATTAAGTCTCTAACAAAATATTTAACAAAATATATTGAACATAATAATAAAAGATACAAAAAATCTTTAATAAAGTGTTTAATGTATATTAAAAATAAATAGAATTAAGCAATAGATATGAAAAATTATGCTTCATGATCAAATGATATTTATCAAAGAATGCAAGACTTGTTCAATATTGAAAAATCAATCAGTGTAACTCACTTTATTGACAGGTAAGGAAGAAAAATTATATGATCTTGTCAACCAATGCAAAAAAAGCATTTGACAAAACTCAATACCTGTTCATGATTAAATTTTTTTTCAGAAAAATAGGTATACCAGAGAACTTCCTCAACTTGATGAAAAGAACCTACAAAATATCTATAGTTACCATTATATTTAGTATTGAATGACTGAATGATTTCCCTTTAAAATTGGGAAAAAAACATGGATGTTAGCTCTTATCATATTTAATCAGTATAACACTGAAGTTCCAGATGGTGCAAATAAGACAAGAAAAGAAATAAAAGGCACACAGTTCAGGAAGGAAGAAATAAAACTCTCATTTGCAGGTGATATGATTGCCTACATAGAAAATTTTAAGACATCTACAAAAAGCAAATAATAAAACCCAAAACCCCTAAAACCTCTCCTAGAACTTAAAAGTTCAGAAAGGTGATAGGATACAAGATAACCATACAGCAACTAATTGTTTTTCTATTTATTTACTGATATATAATTGACATATAACATTGTATTCATTTCAGGAGTACAACATAATCTGATATTTGTATGCATTGTGAAGTGATCATCACAGTAAGTCTTATCCTCTGTCCTCCTACAAAACTATAATTTTTTTTGTGATGAGAACTTTCAAGACATAGTCTTATAAATTTCAAATATGCCATACAGTATTGTTTATTATAGCCATTATGCTGAACATTACATCCCTATGACATTTATTTTCTAACTTGAAGTTTGAACCTCTTGTTCCCCTTCATCTGTTTTGCCCACCCCTCCAACCTCTGTCCCCTCTGGCTACCACCAATCTGTCCTCTATATTTACGAGTTTTGTTTGTTCATTTGTTTTGATTTTTAGATTCCACATGTAAGTGAAATCATATAGTATTTACCTTTCTCTGTCAGACCTATTTCATTTATCACAATATCCTCAAGTTCTATAATGTTGTCACAAATGGCAATATCTCATTGTTTTTTATGGCTGAGTAGTATTCCATCATGTGTGTGTGTGTGTGTGTGTATCACATTTTCTTTATCCGTTTATCTATCAATGGGCACTTAGGTTGTTTCCATATCTTGGCTATTGCAAGTAATGCTGCAATGATTATAGGGGTACGTATATCTTTTGAATTAGTGTTTTTATTTTCTTTGGATGAATACCCAGAAGTGGAATAGCTGGACCGTGTGTATTTTTAATCATTAATACTTTTAATTTTTTTATTTAATATTTTAATTTTTTAATTAATTAATTAAATTAATTAATTTTTTATTTTTATTTAATATTTTTAATTTTTTTATTGAACTTCCATACTGTTTACCACAGTGGCTGCACCAGTTTACATTCCTAGTGCACAGGACCCTCTTTCTTCCACATCCTCGCCAACACTTGTTATTTCTTGTCCTTTTGATACTGGCCATTCTGACAGGTATGAGATATGATCTTATTATGGTTTTGATTTGCATTTCCCTGACTGTAAGTGATGTTGAACAGTATGTCTTCTTTGGAAAAATGTCTCTTCAGATCCTCTGTCCATTTTGAATTGGATTATTTTTGTTTTTGAGTTGTGCGATCTTTTGTGGTTACATGTAAATTTTCAGTTTGTTCTATTTATGTGAAAAATGGCATTGGAGTCCACAATACCCAAAATATAGAAAGAGCCTAGATGTCCATCAACAGAAGAATGGATAAAGAAGATGTGATACACACACACACACACACACACACACACACACACACACACAATGGAATACTATGCAGCCATCAAAAACCTGAAATCTTGCCATTTGCAATGACGTGGATGGAACTAGAGAGTATTGTGCTAAGTGAAATAAGTCAATCAGAGAAAGACAATGATCATATGATAACTGAAAAATGAAACAAGATGAAACCAGAGAGGGGACAAACCATAAGAAACTCTTAATCTCAGGAAACAAACGGAGGGTTGCTGGAGGGGAGGGTGTGGCAGGTATGGGGTGGCTGGGTGATGGACATTGGGGAGGGTATGTGCTATGGTGACTGCTGTGAATTGTGTAAGACTGATGAATCATAGACTTGTATCCCTGAAACAATAATACATTATATGTTAATAAAAAAATGCCATTGGAATTTTGATAGGAATTGCATGGAATCTGTAAATGGTTTTGGGTAACATGAACATTGGAATGATATTGAATTTTCTAAACCATGAGCTCATAGGAACAGTGCAGAGGAGTGGGGGAGGAGTGGGAGGATGTGCTGCCCAGGAACAGGGGCCAGGCTCCAGCAGAAGGGGTGGGGACAGGCAAGCTGGTCAATAGGGCTGGCCAGCAGGGAGGGGAGAGGGCTGCCACTCACACTCGTGCTTCAAGCTAGAGGGGGAACACCCAGAATGGTGCCTGCCAGTGCCTCCATCCCCAGAGAGAGTCCTAACAGGCTTCTGCTCACCCTAGGTGCCTTAAGGTTGGCAAGTGAATCTAGTTTAGATGAGATATAGGCGCTTTTCAAATGCTGCTTTTGCTCAGGGTCCCTGAGTGAATGGGTCTGTACATGAGCCCTCTAAGAGTGGGCTCTCCATTCCCTCTAGCCCTGTGTTTCTCCTGAATACAAGCCCTGTTGGTCTTTGAAGCCAGATGTTTTGGGGACTCATCTTTCCAGTATAGATCCCAGGGGTTAGGTGCCTGATGTATGAGATCTCTGGTCTCTTCCCGACTCTGGGTTGCCAGTGGCAGGGGTGGGATTTTTGGTGATATTGGCCAGGAACTCTTCCCGACTCTGGGTTGCCAGTGGCAGGGGTGGGATTTTTGGTGATATTGTCTGCCTCTCCTACCCCTCTAGATGTTGTCTTTGTAGCCTTTGCTGTGGAGGATCTGTTCAGCTAGTTTTCAGGCTTTTCTCAAAAAGATTTTTTGTGTATGTACCTGTAGATTTGTTGTATCTGAAGGAGGGGTTCAGGATCCTCCTAAGCTGCTTTGTATCCTCATTGAACTGCCTCATGTTTTTATAAACTAGCACTGGACACACAGACAACACGATTAAAACATAATACCATTTGCAGTTGCTTACAAAATTGGTTAAGTGTAAATAAAATGAATATGTACAGGACATGAATGTTGGTATATTATAGGACAAAATACTGATGAAAGAAATCAAGTAAGAGCTAAATACATGAAGAGGAATCCCATGTTCATGGATTGGAAGAATCAGTATAGTAACAATGTCAATTCTCCCCTAACTGATACAGTGATTTAATGAAATTCCTATCAAAGTCTCAATAATATTTTTTGTAGATAATATTATTCTAAAATTTACATGGAAAGGCGAAGGAACTAGGATAGCTAAATTAGAAAGTTTGCTGTGGGAATGACATTATTAAGGGGAGGTAAAGATGAGATGCAGACTGGGAGAGAATATTTGCAAGCCACTTATCTGACTAATATCTAGACTATATAAAGGACTAATATCTAGACTATATAAAGAATTCTCAAAACTCAACAGCAAAGAAATGACCTGGTTAGAAAATAAGCAAAAGTCATGACACAATAAAAATTTTAAAAATAAAAATTAAAAATAAATCTTAAAAAAAGAAAAGAAAAGGCAATGAATAGACATTTCACCAAAGAGGATAAACAGATGGAAAATAAGCACATGGAAATTGTATAGCATCATTAGCATTAGAGAAATGCAAATTAAAATAATGAGATATCGCTATACAGGTATCAGAATGGCTCAAATAAAAAAAAATAAAATAAAATAAAAAAAAAATAAAAGAGTGACAGAACCAAATGCTGGTAATTGTATAGACACTCTTGAGAACACTTTGGCAAGTTCTTTATAATGGAAACATGGAACAACCATGTAATCCTATCTGGAGCATTCATCTCAGAAGATGAAAGCTTATGTTCACACGAAAAGCTTATATACGAATGTTCAAAGAAGCTTTATTTATAATTGGCCTATTGATAATTGGACACAACTCAGATAGCCCTTAAAAGATGAGTAGAACAGAATAGGTGTACACACTGTGGTACATCCATATACTTAATCAGCATCTACTTGGTGTCAGGATTAAATGCATCTGTGACTAAAAATCTTGGAAAGCTCATATTTTTTAAAAAAGATTTTATTTATTTATTTGACAGACAAAGATCACAAGTAGGCAGAGAGGCAGGCAGGGAGAGAGGAGGAAGCAGGCTCCCTGCCAAGCAGAGAGCCCGATGTGGGGCTCGATCCCAGGACCCTGGGACCATGACCTGAGCTGAAGGCAGAGGCTTTAACCCACTGCCACCCAGGGTCCCTGAAAAGTTAATATTTTTATCATAATTCTGTAGATTAGAAACTTGAGTTTAGGTAAATTAAATGGCCTACTTAAGATTATCCAGGGCAAAGTCTGGAATTTGCAACCAGGATTTTTTGATAACCCAAAACCCATTTTTTTTTCCATTGTAGAAGGCTGTCATAAAGGTTAGGTGAGGGGCTCTGTGTGTGTGTTATTCTTCGTAATCCGGAAGGATGTAACTAATGGTGTTTTATCTTGTTTAAGGATTGGTTCAGTCAGCAGACCTTTAGTACAAGGTTATTGCCTAAGAACAGATTTACCTTTTCTTTTGTGCACATCTGTTGATTTTACCCAGGCATCTGCAAAGTCATTGTCCTAGCTTCTGGGTCTTACTTCTCTATGAAGGACCATGGGCTCAAACAAGTTTTCTTCTGTTGACTCACTGTATCATGTAAAGAATTAATTCTTGTCCTTTGTCATAAGTCTGCAACTTGTGGAGCCTATCACACTCAGTTGCACACAGAACCGCCTGAAATGACTTTGTTTTGCAATTTGTATCCCTGCCCTTCAGAGTCAACCTAAACACAACCCTTGATGTCCACAATTATTCAGCAGGCGTGGCTGAAAAAGTTGATGCACCATCACATTTCAGAGCCAGAAGGGATCAGCATTCAATTAGAATAATCACCTCATTTCATAGAGAGGTAGTGACTTATCTAAGTCACACATATAAGTTTAAAATGAAAACATGAGTCTTAGATCTCTTGGGAGGCTCAGATCTGACTGTTACCAACATTACTTTCTGTACCTCATACTGTGAGCTCTAGTTGCTATTGGTTCCCAGGTTTTGTTCATATTTTATGAATTGACCATCAACAAAATATTGATTTATTTCAGAACAAAAAAGCAAAAAACTCCAAAGTTCTTAAACTGAGAAGTAATGGAAGCTACAAAGTATAATGGGAATACATAAAACTTTATGATTAGATGATTCTAGAAATTGCTAACATCATGTGACTGGAAAAATACAAGAATTGGAATTAGCAGTTCTAGGTTAGATGACTTGCTATGTGACCTAAGTGGCTCTGCGTCCTTAGCCTTGCCTCTTAATTTTGATTCCTCCAACAAACTCTTATTTGGTGTCTGCTTTATACTTTGCATTTTGCTTGGCTCTGGAGATTCAGTACTGATCAAAATAATAATAATGCCTGGCTCTAAGTCACAGTGTTGGTTATGAGAGAAATGAGATAGTAAATGTGAAAGCTCTTTGTAAAGTGTACAATTCCATAAAAATTAGACATAACCTGATACCATTTCCAACTGCAAGTGTATGTGGTATCACAAATGGAGCTTTGAAGATAATGAAAACTCCCTGAGCATAAATTGAAAATACATTTATATTGTGAGACTGTGAAGTCTAGAAATCGAAATTGGACAGAATGCTTAATAATAAACAATTGCAATGTGCCAATCACTTGCTTATCATCTGTGTTCCCCACTCAAATATAAATGCAGAAACTTTTCTCTCTCTTACTACTATTATTTCAGCTCTTTAAACATGGCCAGGCACACAATATGCACAACATATTTGTTGAATAAATTAATAATTTAATGAACCTCTTTTTGTGTATAAATGTTAATTTTTTAGGGTAAGTGACAAGAAGTAGAACTAGGGGGCATAAGGTTATATGCGTTTAGTCTTGATAGATAGTGCTAAATACTTCTGATCAACTACTAATTCATCTTTTAATTGCTTAATTAATTTAAAATATATTTTATGCCTGTATGTTTTGACCACTTTTATATCCGGCTAGCATATATATAAATATATATATATGTGTATATGTATATATATATATATTTTTTTTTTTTTGGTGGGGGGAATAGTATTACCCTCTTTTAGGAATTATGCCTTCTCTTACTCTTCTGGTGGGAGTTGTCGAGTTTAATATACTTATCTTCTGTTGCAATGAGTTGCTTCAGGAGTCGGCCCAGGCTCAAGCTGGGCCAGTCTGGAATCCTATCTCTTAGGTTATCAATTATTGGTCCAGGTTTAGTCTTTGGTTCTAATTAGGGGCAGTGAGTCCCTTTCTTGAAGTTGAAACTTGAATAAGTCATTTTCTGTTGGTTGAAGCCATGAGACATAAAATTCAGAATTTGCTGGTTGCCATGTTCTCCATGTACCAAATGGAGAATACCAGTCGACAACAAGAAAGGGAAATCTGAAGCCAACATGGAGAGAGGATCAGAAGGGATGAGTCCAAATGCAGTCAAACTACATGAACAGCTTTGAGATTTGAAATATCATAATTTCTTTTTAATGATTAAAATAATACTTTCCTTTTTTGTTTGTTTGTTCAAGTTAGTTCAATCTGGCTTTCCCCATATTTAGAGCCAAGAGTCATAATAGTGAAGGCTGATGCACAGTATCTTGACTCCTACTATCTCATATGTGGCAACATATAAAAGTACCCATTTTCCCATTTATCTGTCTATGAGGTATGTTATCAATATTGGAGATTTCTTGTCAATATGGTTGGTAAAAACAATGATACCACCTCATTATTTAAGTCTATGTTCCCTAAAAACTAGCTAAGTTGGGAATGTTGTCACATCTTGATTGGTTATTTGTAGCTCTTCTGTGAATTGTTCATGTGTAATGACCAATGTAGTTGGATATTTTTCTGTGGGGTTGTATTTTTCTTATTAATTTGAAGGAATTCATTAAGTACTATAGCTATTGATCTTTGTTAGTTATGTACATTGCAATTATTTTTTCCTAGTCTGTTATAGGTCTTTCAAGAATTTTGTTCATGCATCTGTTATCATATAGAAGTTAATAATCTGTATGTATTCAAATCTATTATACTTTTCCTTTATGATTTCTTAATTTTTTTGACTTTTTAGGAGGTCTTGGCCTACCTCCAATTTATTTTAAAAAAATCAAAATTCTTGGGATGCCTGGGTGGCTTGGTTGGTTAAATGTCTGCCTTTGGCTCAGGTCATGATCTCAGGGTCCTGGGAATGAGTCCCTCATCGGGCTTCTTGCTCAGTGAGGAGTCTGCTTTTCCCTCTCCTGTTGCTCCCTCTGCTTGTGCCTGCTCTCTCTCTCTGACAAATAAATAAAATCTTGAAAAAAAATTCCCTTTTTTTTTGCAGGTCTGTACATTTATTTTCTACATTTTATTTTACTCTAATCAAATCACTATACTTTGCCCTTTGCAAAAATAACACTTAGCAAGATAGCTGTTGCTATCTCTACTTTTCATATTATGAGAGGGCAAATGAGGTTCAGAAGGTTTTCCAGGTCATCCACAGTAAATGCTGAGATTCTGACACCAAGGTCATGCTCTTTCAACCTTGTGATGCCATCTCTGCAAACCATAGCTGAGAAAACTGGTCATTTATAATTACTGGAATTTATCCTCTTTATCTTTTCATTCATTCTCAAAGTGATTTGAGTGGCTAATATTGCAAATTAATATAATAGTACAGATATATATTGTGTAAGGGAACTGATGTAAGCACAAACTATGATCTAAATGAATTCGTGCCTAATTATGTCCTTGATTAAGGATGGATGGATGGATGGATGGATGGGTGAATGAATGATAGCATCACTTAGGGACTGAGGGTGGCAAGGATCACACTGACCCCATCCATGCTGGGAGAGCCTAAGGATCACACTGACCCCATCTGTGCTGGGAGAGCCAAAGTTAAGCAAAAGCCAAGATTTGAATTAAGATGAGGAAAAAGTTGGCTGTCAGCTGTGTGCAGCAGCCTGTCAAGGCAGAGCTGGCTGTCTAGAGGTCTCAGCTAATCACTACTGTTCCCATAATCATGGCTCACTTTTCTGAATTCCCAAAGCACCTCCAAAGACCTCTCATAGCTCTTTGTCCTTGTCTGTTTGCCCAATAGTCTATGTCCTCCCAAGTTTGGCACTGAGTCTCTGTGTTCCATGTCCCTTTGCCCTTGCAGAGCAAGGTATTTAGAACAGAGCTGTGCTCAGCCCACAGGTTGAGGGCCAACTGGAGATGCTGACCTTTAGGATGTGGTTTGTGAGCTCATTTCAAGAGGGAAAAATGAGAAAGTCGCCATATTATTGATGCTTTCCAAAGAAGTCTCAATATTATAATTTTGGTGGCTAAAACCAATGCTACATTTCTTAGTGAAAACCTTCTATTCAATAAAGTGGGTAGGTAATTAAAGTTTCAAGAATATATTTTTTGTCGTTGTTTTGTTTTGTTTTTGGTGAAAATTAATATAGCTATTTTCCTTTTGAGTGGAAGAAACATGGCCTCTAAGTAATACATACACACATACACACCCCCCATACACACATACCCATATGCACACACACACACACACACACACACATTATGCCTAAATTTGCCTCCACACAAAAGGACGTTGCTCACCACTGGAGTCCAAGCTCAGCAAATGCCTAACACAGTAAGGGTTTAATGCGTTATTTTCCAGACACATTCAACCAGCACTATACCAACTTTTCCAATTGATGGATCCCACCAGAGGGCCAACACTGGCCTCAGTTGCTTCCTCCTTGCTGGTCCCTCAGGAGCAGAAATGCATGCAGTAATGCCTGTCATCTGCCCAGTACAGTGTCAACTTCTCAGCAGTGTTCTTTAAATGATGGCCTAACCAAAAATTGCTCAGCAGCCATTCAATCCTATGTGTATTTTGATCATATAAATGCTGTCCCAGGGAGTGTGGTGGCTGTGATGGTGTGTCACCTGGATCTCTCTTCAAGCGAACCTGCTGTGGGGAGCTCAGCTGAGAGCAGCGGTTGCACTGTTCCCATCTTAATGGTGCTAAGGCTGTGTTTGACTTATATTCCTCCTAGCCAACATCTGAGCATGGCTGGGGCACCAGAGCCAGGCCTTTCCTGCCTGATATGGGATTCCTTCAACAGGCAGTATTTGCTTGTGAACTCTCCCACTGCCCTGGCTGAGACTTTCTGAGAATCGGACAGTGGTCTGAGGCTCTTACCAGTCAATCCTCCTTCCTTATCTCTCTCCGACAGGTGTTTTACGTGTGTCATGGTCTGAATGCTCTCCCTGTTCACCTCTGCTCCCTTCTCCTTTTTCAAATAGGTGTTTCACCCAATAACCTCTTGTGTCTACTCTTGGTGGCTATCTCTAAGAGAGCCTGAACTGATATGCTAGCTCATCAAAAAAAAAAAAAAAAGGAATTTTTGTTCAATAAATATGTTCAATAAATATTTTGTCGCATTTATGTCATGCCAGCCATAGTTCCAAGCATTTTACTCATACCCAATTGTTTAGTCCTCCTATCAGCCCTGTAGTGAATTACTATTTCCGTTTTGCAGATGAGAACACTGAAGTACAGAGAGATTATGTAAACTTGTCCAATGTCACAGAATGATTATAGCAGGGCTGGAATTTATTTCCACTGCACTATGTTCTCTTATGTTAGGAGTCCTTTGCTGTGCTGAGATTGCAATATTTAAAGATAAGTTTTTTTAAGTTTTTATTTAAATTCCAGTTAGTTAACATACAGTGTGATATTAGTTTTAGGTGTACAATATAGTGATTCAACACTTCCATAAAGCTGGTGCTTATCACCGGTGTACTCCTTAATCCCCATTACCTATTTAACCCATCACCCCACCTGCCTCCCCTCTGGTTTGTTCTCTTTTTTTCTTTTTAAAAGATTTTATTTATTCACTTGATAGAAACATAGCAAGAGAGGGAACAAAAGCAGGGGGAGCAGGAGGCTTCTCATGGAGCAGGGAGCCTGATGTGGGGCTGGATCCCAGGACCCTGGGATCATGAGCTGAGCTGACACTTAACGGCTGAGCCACCCAGGTGCCCCCTCTGGTTTGTTCTCATAGTTAAGAGTTTGTTTCTTGGCATGCATCTCTCTTCTTTCTCTCTTCAACATATCCTCTAAATTTTGGTCAATTCCCTTGGATTAGCAGCTAAAGAAATAAGACATTTTCTCCCAATACTACGAGTAAACTGTCTGCACTCAATTTGCTGAGAAAGAAAGTCTTCAGTGTGGCAATTTCCTATTTCCAAGAAGATTTTCCAGAATTTTTACTAATTTTCTAATATTAGAACATACCCCTACTCTCTTACCCTGCAACTTAACTGAAAAACTTAGCCTGAATGAAGCAAAGTCTGTGAATTGTCATTCTAAACAGCTAACTTCTTCAGACTACTGGGGGTTAATTAGCAAGAAAATGCTCTTCTCTGGAAAATGTGCTAGGTAATGTGCATACTTCTAATAATTTAAACCTCTGGGCCACCTGTCAAATTGTTGCCGATTTTAGAAAGAAAAAAAAAAAAAACCTGAACTGGACATGTTGAATAAATTGCCCAAAGTCAGAGCTAGAAAGTAGCTGAGTCATATGGAAACCAACACTTATCAATTAACTTATGGTTTTTCTTTACTTGTATTTGTTTCCATCTTTTTAAACTTTACCAGCTGACAAGAATCTATCTTTCTTGAATCCCAAACTATAAATCAGAAATAGCCTTGCCTTGCTGGACTGTCTTCACTATGGCAGTCATACCAAGTTTAACTTTTCATGATGTCACAGGGACATCTTTATGAATCATAATTACTTTAATGTTGACATTTATGAAGTTTTTTATAATTTTAGATGAGCACATCTGTTATTCAATTTTTTCATTCAGCAAGTATTTGTGGAATACCCTCTGCAGTAGGCAGATTTCTAAATGGGCACCAAGATTCCCTGCCCCCTGGTGTACATGTTTCAAATAATCCCCAGGACTATAAATATGATATATTTTGCTCCTGTAATTGGATTATATTACTTGGCAAGTTGACCTTAAGATCTGGAGATTATCCAGGTAGGCCTCACTGAATCACATGACTCCTTTGAAACAGAGTTTTCCAGCTGGCTGGAGAAGAGGAAGTCAGATATTTAAAGCACAGGAAGGGTTTAACATGCAGTTGCTGCTTAGAGATGGAAGAAGCCACATGGTAAGGAATGTGGTTATCCTCTAGGAGCTAAGAATGGGCCCTGTTGACAGTAGGGGAATGAAGACCTCAATCTTACAGCATCATGGAGCTGGAATTTGCCAAAAGTCTGAATGAACTTGGAAGCAGATTCTTCTACAGAATACCCATCAGACTGGCTAACACCTTGATTTCAGCTTTTAATGCCCTGCCTAGGTTGTAGAACCTAGTCACCCTGAGCCTGGACTCCTGACCTGCAGGACTGTGAAGTAATAATGGTGTGTTGGCTTAAGGTACTAAAATGACAGTAATTTGTTATGCAGCAATAATAAACTAATATACCCTCTGTGTGCCAGGCACAGTTCTTAGTGCTGGGGATATAACATGGCCTCTGCACTCATAGAATTTATGTTTTGGGAAGAGGATGGGAGATGAAGAAGAAGCAATGAAGAAAAACCAATACATAAACATACAGTGAAAGATCAGATTGTGGTTATTGCTGTGGGGAGAACTATAACAATGTGATATGATCAAGAATGTGTGGGAAAGAGCCAAGCTGCCCTTCAACAGACAAATGGGTAAAGAAGATATGGTCCATACACACAATGGAATATTACACAGCCATCGGAAAGGATGAATACCCAACTTTTGCATCAACATGGGTAGGACTGGAGGAGATTATTCTGAGTGAAATACGTCAAACAGAGAAAGTAAATTATCTCATGGTTTCACTTATTTGTGGAACATAAGGAATAGCATGGAGGACATTAAGAAAAGGAAGAGAAAAATGAAGGGGGAGAAATCAGAGTGGGAGATAAACCATGACAGACTATGGACTCTGGGAAACAAACCGAGGGTTTTAGAGGGGAGGGGGGAGGGGGATGGGTGAACCTGGTAATGAGTATTAAGGAGGGCACATATTGCATGGAACACTGGGTGTTATACACAAACAATGAATCATGGAACACTACATCAAAAACTAATGATGTGGGGTGCCTGGGTGGCTCAGAGAGTAAAACCTCTACCTTCAGCTCAGGTCATGGTCTCAGGGTCCTGGGATCAAGCCCCACATCATGCTCTCTGCTCAGCAGGGAGCCTGCTTCCCCCTCTCTCTCTGCCTGCCTCTCTGCCTACTTGTGATCTCTCTCTCTCTCTCTCTGTCAAATAAATAAATATAATCTTAACACCCCCCCCCAAAACCAAAAAACTAATGATGTACTGTATGGTGACTAACATAACAACAACAAGAAAGAATATCTGGGTTGTTCCTTCAGATCACTTTAGTCAAGGGAAGTCTCTTTGAGGCTACCATATCTGGAAAGGCTTGTATGACAAGATTCTGGGGAAAAAAGTTGCCCACATGTAGAAGGGACCATGGCAAGGGGCTTCATCTGGAAAAGAACATGTGGTTGGCAGAGAAAAGGGAAGCATGGCTGGGACTTGGATAATCAGACTGCCAGCAGAGGAGGTTGGAGAGATGGTTAGAGGCCAGCTAAGGCAGGACTTTGTGGGTCTTGGGAAGGAATTTGAATTTGATTCTAAACGTGTTGGTAAGCCATTGGAGGACTTTAAACAGGTTATGATATGATTTACATTTTCAAGATATTGTACTGTGTGGAGGCAAGTAGAAACATTCCAATTAAAATAAGAAATAGAGCAGGCCTTTTTTTTCATGAAACTGAAATATTTTGCCAGCTGTTTATGCATAAAGTATATTTAAATTTTTAATGCATTCTTGGGATCAGGGATATTTCCCTTTTAACTTATTATTCTTTATCTTCCCTTGTATGTGTTTATGCTCTTTTTATTGAGAACATTAGAAAAAATTTACAGAGAACAATATCCAAATATCCAACTATAAATTGACATTTTAACATACTGTTCATTCAACATAGCGTTCATTTCAAGTTCCTATGTTTTTTACCAAAATAAAGAATATGTGTAAAAGTAAAGCCCATTTTGTCCTTCATTCCCATCCTATTTTCTTTCTAAGAAGTTAAATGCATTATAGATGTTGTGTGTATCCTTGTAGGCCTTTGTTCAGTTTTTATTTTTTTTACATACACATGTATATTTTTTAAAATTCTGTATTATATGCATTGTTTATGTGTGATACATTTATATAAAAGCTATAATAAATGTTAAGAAAAAAGATTGCAGAGGGCATTTGGTAAACTGGGCAACTATTTCAGAATAGACTATAAACATTCAGATGAGTAAAGATGGTGGCTTGGACCAGGACAGTGGTGGTGGAAGTAGAAATGAATGTACAGATATAAAGTATGTTTCAGAGATAGTGTTGCTAGATCTTGCTGATGGACTCGATGTGAGAGAAGAAAGTGTAGACTCAAGGTATCTCCTTTAGTGTGAGCAATTGAGTGGATAACACTGACTAAAATAGGGAGGATCAGGGGCGCCTGGGTGGCTCAGTCAGTTAAGGGTCTTTGGATCAAGCACCAGATCAAGCTCTCTGCTCAGTGCGGAGTCTGCTTCTGCCTCTCCCTCTGTGCTCGCTCTCTCTCTCTCTCTCTCTCTCTCTCCCCCTCTCTCCCTCTTGCTCTTCTCTCTCTCTCAAGTAAATAAATAAAATATTTTAAAAAATAGGGAGGACTGGGTTGGATGATGGAGAATCAATAGTTCTATTTTGGCCATATAAAGTTTGAAATACCTATTAGACATCAAGTGGAGATGTCAAGATAGTTGGGTTCATAAGTCTGGCGTTCAGAAAGGAAGTTAGGACTGGAAATATAAATGTGGAGATAACCAGCAAAATGAATCATGCTTAAAGCTTTGAGATTACCTAGGGAGAGACTGCAGATAGAAAAGTGAAAAAGAATGAGGACTGACCTCTAGAGTACTCCAACATTTAGAGATCAGAAAGAGGAGCCAGCATGGGAGGCTGAGTAGGACAGGCCAACAAGTGAGAAGACAACAGGATAGTCTGGGGTCCTGGAAGCTGAGAAGAGAAAGGACAGGTCAAGGTGTGAAATCATGTCAGTGACCCCATCCAGCTCTGTTACTTTTGATCTCCACCACAAGCCTGCACAGTAAGCAGTGACAGAATCACTGTTTTCGTTTTAGAGATAAAGAACGGCTTTGAGAGAGTAAATTACTGTTCTCAAGAGACCTGTCTAATCAGGGGTCCTTCAGAGTATATGGTTCCTGACACTGGCCCTTCAAGGAAACTCTGCAGCTGCCCTATTTTTTGCCCATTGGGTTATATTAATGTCCTGAGCCTCTGTTACATTTAACCCTCTGTGCCTCTACAAAAAACAGATGACAGGTTTTTATAGGCTTGTGACCAATTTTTGTGGTTTTCCTGGCTCCCTTGTTCGTTGCAAGAGTGCCAACTAGCAGTTCTCCCTGCCCTAAATGCCCCTGCCTTGAGGGACCCTGGCTTGCCCTCTCTTATTTTAAATTTGTTGAACACTTAATGATTTACATCTGAATTTCAAATGTGCGGCAGATAACTGAATGCACCCTAGATGATGCTAAGTGTGTATTAGTAGAACTCTTTAATGTTTACATCATGATCGACCCTGTTTAATAATTGTATATAAGGCGATAGTAAGTGAAACATAATGCTAACCTGGGGCTTTGGTATTCTTGCAAAGAAGTTTAGAGCTTGGAGTAATAATAGTAATGAATTTTTTCTCTTTTCTTTCATGGCAAATTAATTTGTACCAAAATAATCTCTTTATTACTAGTTCTGGAAAAGAATGTTAGTTTACATTTGGCTTTAATCTTTAGGAGGTAATCACTGGAATCAAACAGGCTCAAACTCATGATTGAGAATGTTATTCTTTTTGGTCTCTGCTCAGTTTAAGGAACACTCAGCTACTGAGAAGAAAATAATTAAACAACAAAAATCACACAGAGTAAGGCACTAGGAAAAAATCACATTTGCAAGATATGGAGGTTGAGTTTACATATACAATGATTTGGTTGGTTTGGTAGTGTGTAATGAAATTAAAAACATTTGTTTTATGTGTAAACCTCAGCCAAAGTTTATAAGGAAACTCAATAGACCGGGATTGTTTTTAATGAAAAATTTTAAGATACTATTTTGGATGTTTAGTTCATAATAATTTAGTTCTTTCCAAAATAAAATGACACTTATTTGTCATCTTTTTACTCAAACCATCTCCTTGATTTTCTGCCTAATGTAGGAGATAGTCAGATTATAATATGAAAAGAGTAAGATATCTTAAAATTGTAAAGTATTTAGAAGCTCTCTTCCTCCTTCTGTGGGGAAATATGTAATTTCATTTATAGAGGCAGTGAGACAGCAAGGAAGGAGACTTACAATTTTGGAGTCCTATTACCTATGGGGCACCATCTGAGGAGTTTCTATGGGCAGTACTTTGGTTTTGATTTTGGTATATTATATCATTTCTTCCTTACGACGAAGAAGCAGAGAGAGATTGATCATCTGGCCCCAAGATACATAGCTAGTTAACATTAGGACTCATATATAAACAAGGTGGCCATGTGAATCTGTCAGATACAGGGCTTGTTCTGGAGCACACCTCCATCTTCCAAAACAGGCTTTGCCTTGTCACTACAACTATGGCTTCAGAGGAAGGCAACGTCATCCTCACTGTCCTTGCAAAGGACTTGATTTCCTCAAATGCCCTTTTGGAAGAAATGTATTCATGGAGGAGACAGCCATCTGAAGTATCTGAAAATCAGTGTGTGAGTTTGCTAGGGCTGCCATAACGAAGAACTGTAAAGGGAGTGGCTTCAACAACAGAAAGTCATTGTCTCAAAGTTCTAGAGGCCGGAAGTCCGAGAGCCATGTGTCAGCAGTGTTGGTTCCTTCTGTGGGCCCAGGCCCGTGAGGGAAGAAACCGTTCCAGGGCTTTCTCCTTGGCTCTGTCTTCACAGCGTCTTCCCTCTGCGCATGTCTCTGTCCAAATTCCCCCTTTTTATAAGGACAGCAGTAATACTGGATTAGGGCCCACCCTAATGACCTAATTTTAGCTTGATTAACTCTGTAAAGACCATCTCCAAATAAAGTCATATTCAGAAGCACTGGGGGTTGGGAGTTTTTATGAATTCGTGGAAGAAACAATTCAACCCAGAGCAACTGGGTCTCTTTAGCTCATTAACATATTAATTCATTGATCCTTCACACCAGACCAGACATTGTGCCAGGAATCAAAGTGTCAAGGCAGCCAGTTCCTTACTCTCTATCAGGGAAGATGGATATTAAAGAAGTCCCTGCAATAAAATGTGAAGAGTGATGTAATGGGAGGACTACCAGAAGCTGTAAGAGGTGATTAGGAATTGGCCAGAGGAGGGAATGCAGGGGAAGGTGTTTTCAAGCCTTCCCCTCAACAAACCACAGTGGGGGAAGAGCATGATAGCATCCCTCCAGGGGTTAGGGCATGTAAACCTAGGGCTGTCCACACAAGTGGGATGTTCCTTTCACTGAGGTTTCCTGATCCCTCTTTCAAAGCATAGACGCATTTATATTCTATTATGTATAGATCCATGCTGACTTTAAAAATACATAATCAATGTTTTAAATCCTGCACTACCAAGAGCCAGACCTAAATTGCTTCCACCCTATCACCTGGAGGATACACCATTTTTATGTCCTGTTGTATCTCCCAGGGTACTCATTTTATCCCAGTTTGAGAAACATGGCTTTGATCAGGGTAAACTTCATGCTTGGATTAATCCCAGGCTCTCAAGGGTTTGGCTTTACTTTGGTTTGGATTAAAAATCTCAGAGCAGCTTACATTAAATTTGAGTTGGTGTTGATAGATGTTTTAAAATGTACTGTTATATATACTAAAAGGATGTTACTGATAGTTCCATAATACCATTTAGTGGCCCTTTAATGAAAAACCACAGGAAAAATATTTTCTCTGAGGACTCTGGGCCAGAAATAGCTTTGCTTTTCCAAAGTATACTATGATTCTTTTTAATTGATCAAAATTCCTTCTTTGCTTTGGCTGCTAGGAAATTCAAAACTAAATTACCATTTCATTTTCAATATTTGTTTGGGGACTTGTATTGTTTGGAACCTGTCTAGTAACACTATCATTGTTTTCATCTTACTATTTTACCTTTATTATCCCTTCACCTTAATTTTAAACTTATAACATATTGCCATTTTGTATTCTTATATAGTATATATGATTATATATACTATAAGATAATATTGTAATAACATGATTGTATGACATCATGGTATCTATATGATTTTTTAATGCATTCTAAGTGCAGCAGACATTTGGACATTGCTGTTTCTATATCTTATATCCACCCTTTTCTTCATCATTATAAACTATCTCAGTGTGCATTTACTGATGCATCCTTTCCCATCACAGCCTGTGGTTTAAGGGAGGCTGGCTCCATCCTCAGCTTCAGAGGTGGAAAAGAGCAGTCTGGAGATGATCCCTCCAACCTCGCACAGTGGATCAGGAATGCAGGCCCTAAGACAGTCAGCAGCTGGCAGGTCCTTGGACTTGAGGGCCGATTCATGAATGGGCATGTGACCTACTTCAGGCTAGAGAGACAAGAGGGGTAGTTTCTTGGGCCAGACATTTTCTATCTCCATATAGGAAACTACTGGAGTTGGAGGGAAGTAAAAACACCGAGGAAAGTATGATTCCAAAACTGCATGAGAGCTGAGCTAGTGTCTCTCAGTTAATAAATCCTGAAGTCTCACTGGTCTCTAGGCTTTTTCTTTGCTGCTCAGGAAAATTAATAATAAAAATATAAATATAAATAAAAATAGATGTCTACCACAGAATCTATTCAACATACTGGGATTTTTTAAAAAAATTCTTTGGTATCTAGAAAAGGTTAATATTATTTCAAAAATTTTAGTTTTGTATATTTGTGTGTGTGTGTGCACCTGTGTGTGTGTATCAAAATGTATGAACTAAAAAGTTTGCCTTCTTGTTATTTCTCACTGCCCCTTTTCTGAGCCAGATATAGTTCCCTATTGTTTAAGCCATTCTGAATTGTTTTGTCATTTGTTTGTTTCTGTTCTCACTTAAACCACCTCAAATCCTTTTGGGAACAAGACAGAACATGAATAACTAAAACAAGACTAAAATGTCCCCAAAAGGAGTTATTCACAGTGGGATCTCATCCCACTTTCTCATTCTAACCTCTTGGAATCTTTTGCTATATCTCTTTTCTTTCCACCAGGTTTGTCCCAAGTCTGGAAGGACTGACTTGTCCCCTGGATGCATCATGCCTTCTTGACTGTGCACTTGCTATTCATTGTTACAATGTCTTTCTCCTGTAGGTTAACAAGAGTCAATCTAAACATTACTGCTTAAGGAAGACAGACCCGAGCTTGCTTTTTAAAATACTTTCCTAGCACCTCATCCATCCCCTCTCTATTACTGAAGCCATGACATAGCTTTGTAGCCACTTATTTGCCTCCAATGGGTAGGAAATCTCTTGAGGGTAGGCACAAGATCACCTCAGCTTTGCATCATTACTGTGTGGTACAGTGCCTGACAAATAGCAGGTACTCAGTTTCTCTGTAAATAGTTCATTGTCCTTCAAGGTAAGCAACTGGAAATTGAGGAACAGAGATACATTGGGTTCTTTAGTAATAAAAGAGGTTTAATCCCAGAGGATAAGATACCTTGTCCTATACTGTGGAAAGAGCTCAAAAGGTCCAGGTTGGAATCTATAATTTCAGAATATTAAATTTGGGAGGTTTCTTAGTTTAACTTCTCATTCTTCAAATAAGAAAGCTGAGACTCAGAGGGATGAAGTAGTTTGCCCAAGGTTGCATAGCTTATTAGACTCACAGCCAGGAGCCAGGAGGAGAACCCAGGTCTCCTGCCCCAAACTACTGCTCATCCAGCTACTTTTCTACCATGCTGTGTGCTCTCAATACCTTGTCTGACCTTGACTTGAGTCACCTAAACCTTACTGAGTCCTTGTTTTTCCATTGCAAAAATGGAATTTTATTCTCACTGGACAGAGTTGGCTAGAACCAAATGATATAAATACATGAAAACACTTTGAGAACTATAAATGCACCTTCAAAGCATGAGGTTTCATCATAGGATGCTTCTCAACCCCAGATACTCTGCAGAAAAAGTCTCTCATTCCCTTTGGTGTCAGGAAACATTGAGTCCTACAATTTGGCATCTATAAAGAGTAAAATTTAAGACATTACAGAGAGCATCTTTGCCCCATTTGTTTTAACAAGCATTGTTTCATTTTAATAATCTGTGACAAAATGTCTAGCTAATAAGAAAAGCATGCTAAATGCATGAGGTAAAAAGGAATACAGTCAACATTGCAAGCTTTTCCCGAAACACTTTGCTATAACTTCTTTCGTCCTGTGGGAGATCAGTGCTGCAAGGTAAGCTCATGTGGGATTTGCCAGCCTTGGAGATTTGTGAAAAGAGCAGAGTCAAATTAGGTTGCTGACGTAGGTGCCACTCAATGTGCCTAGTTTATGCATAAAAACTTTGTTTAAAATAAGCCTGGGGGCACCTGGGTGGTTCAGTGGGTTGAAGCCTCTGCCTTCGGCTCAGGTCATGATCCCAGAGTCCTGGGATCGAGTCCCGCATCAGCAGGGAGCCTGCTTCCCTTCCTCTTTCTGTCTGCCTCTCTGCCTACTTGTTATCTCTGTCTGTCAAATAAATAAAATCTTAAAAAAAAATAAGTCTGGATATAGGATATTTTGGGGCAGGAGCATTAAATGAAAGTCGTGGTAAATCAGCTATTTTCAACCCATCCTATCACCCCACACTGTTCTTAAAAATGTTTATGTAGAGGGGTGCCTGATTGGTATAATTGGCTAAGTGACTGACTCTTGGTTTTGGCTCAGGTCATGATCTCAGGGTTGTGGGCTCAGTGCTCAGTACAGAGTCTCCTTGGGACTCTCTCTCCCTCTTCCTCCCCTGTCTTTCTCTCTCTCTCAAATAAATAAATAAATCTTTAAAAATTGTTTATGTTTATAGCATCAATGGCCACGGTAGCCAAACTGTGGAAAGAACCAAGATGCCCTTCAACAGACGAATGGATAAGGAAGATGTAGTCCATATACACTATGGAGTATTATGCCTCCGTCAGAAAGGATGAATACCCAACTTTTGTAGCAACATGGACGGGACTGGAAGAGATTATGCTGAGTGAAATAAGTCAAGCAGAGAGAGTCAATTATCATAAGATTTCACTTATTTGTGGAGCATAACAAATAACACGGAGGACATGGGGAGATGGAGAGGAAAAGGGAGTTGAGGGAAATTGTGGGGGGAGATGAACCATGAGAGACTATGGACTCTGAAAAACAACCTGAGGGTTTTGAAGGGGCAGGGGGTGGGAGGTTGGGGAAGCCAGGTGGTGGGTATTATGGAGGGCACGCATTGCATGGAGCACTGGGTGTGGTGTAAAACTATGAATTCTGTTACACTGAAAAGAAATGAAATAAAAAAAGAAGAGAAAAACAAAACAAAAAAAATTGTTTATGTAGAAAATTTAACCAGTTGTCATGTATTACCAAAGCCTATTGTGCCTAGATATTTGCTAGATACTGGGAAGTAGAGGAGAATTAGACCCACTGGGTGCCTCCCACTCACAGCTATAGTCTCTTGAGGAAAAGGGATGAGAAGTAATTAGGGGTAATGAGAGGTATTAAGGCAAATACAAGAACCTGGAGGGGAACACAGTGGGGCTTCTCATTATTACCAGGGATTGACTGGCATATCAGAGCATCTCAAGGCCAGATTTTTAAGGCTGACAGTCAAGCTGCTTTTCAACATAATCCCACTTCCCATTTCTGAACTTTCAAGTTGCCTTATTTGTCTCATTCTTACTGCATTTAACAATAATGATAGCAAAATAGCTACTACTTAATGAGTATCTTATGTGAGAGATTCCTACATAACACCATGCACAAATACTCATGTTTAGTTTGACCCTTCCAATAACTCTAGTTTCTGTCAGGAAACAGCATTCAATGTAAGTCTTTCATAACTCCATCACTGACTTCTCATACAATTTTATTTTCTGCTTATCTAAATTATTTTTACCAGTCTCTTAAGCCAAAATTTCCCCATTAATGTGTATTTGTGTAGTTAGATGCCACGGCTGCTGACAATAGTTGATGTTTTTTTTTTTTTTTTTGGTGCTTGCTATTGTGCTAGGCGTGGTGCTAAACTCTTCACAAAGCATCATTTCCTTTAATTGGCTTAATAAAGTTATGAGGTAGGTCCAATTGTTCTCTGTATTTGACAGATGAAGAAATAGAGGTCCAGAGAGGTTAAATTTTCCCAATAGGTATACAGCTACTAAGTAAGAGACTTGGGACGAAGTGTATATTGGATGAAGTGTATATGCTTCCAGATCTTGAGCTTGAACATTGAGTGCTATGTTACTTCAATGTCTTTTCTGGAACAGTTTGAAGACCTTATCTGTAGGTAGATTATTTCATATATCTTCTAGAAGACCATCATTTAGAAATCTACCTGGACTGCTCCTTCTACTCCGTCCACTTGCATAATTCAAGTATTCCTTTGAAATTGACATTAGGCTTCCAGTAAACCATAGCACATTGTCCCCACAGGCTTATCTCTTCTTCCCTTGGCCCATGAAATAGTGGCAGAAGTGTAGATAACCCACAAAACCAACAGGAGAGACAATAATGAATAGAATGGTTCAATGACTTTTCTGAAGATAGGAAATAGATACTGGCATGGCAAACAACTTAGAAGAGTAAACAAAGGTCCCACTTATATACTGGCAGGTGACTTGCTATGGAGGGTCTAAGAGGCTCTACAAGAAGAGCACCAGTAGCACTGGAAGTTTGTGAGGCACAGGTGAAAACTGGGTGACTGGCAGATGCCTAGGTCCCTCCATAATCCTTCATAGCCAGAAGGTAGATTCTTTCTTGCCTTTGGAGAATTAAACTGGTGAGACTCTGGTCTCAGGGTCACCAGGATTAGAGAAGAACAAGGTGGTGTGGAATAGGGCTACAACAGAGGATTAAGTATGATCTATATAACAAACTGTGAGATCCTCAGCACCCTTCCCCTATTGCTTTGGAAGACTAGCATCCAAGCATATATCCTTTTCCTGAACCTCTCTAGCAGCAGATTGGAAGATCATTTTGTAGAGAAAAGAAGTAGCTCCAGAGAAAAAATTTCCAGAGATAGACACATGGACAGATTTCAGATAGAATTCAGACACATTTCAGATAAAACATTTGGTACTTTACACTTAAAAAACTAATGGACAAGCCAGGATAACTAGGTATTTGAGGAAGGCCTTCTATAGGAAGTGAGGAAAACATACAAAAAACTAACTAACCAAAGAAATGAATAATCAACAGAACAAAAATGAAAAAGGAACTCAGCAAAGTTGAGATGGCAGCAGACAAAGACTTCAAAAAATCTGCAACTAGTATTTTCAGAAAGGTAAGAAAATTTGTTGCATTGATAGAATTTCAATAGGATGCTTGGAAAAAGAAAATATCAGAAAAATAAAGAACTCTTGGGGGGGGGGGAGAAAAGATGATATTTTAATTTCAAACTCCCCCTCTCCAAAATTAAAATATCCATAAAACATTGAAAATGTTTTTCTTTCAACATTGAAAATGTTGACCTTCTTGCTCAACAAAGGAAAAATGATGGACAAGAAAGAGGAAAAGATAGGAAAATTAAAAGCTTAATCTAGGGATTCTCACATGGATACAGTAGGAGATTCAGAAGAAGATGAGAGAGAAAAATAAAATAATGAAATTATCAAAGAAATAATGTAAGAATGTCTTCTGTAACTGAAGTGTGAGAGCTTCCACATTGACAGGCTCCTTGACTGCTTCTTAAAGGCAAAAAGACTTTCCTCCAGCCAGGCACATTATTTTGAAATTTTAGAACATTTGGAATGAATATGAGAGAGAAAGAAAGGTAGAGAGAAACAAAAAAGAGAAGGAGACAGAGATAGACAGAAGCAAGATTTGGAATTCAAAATGGCTTCAAGCTTAACCCTAGCAGTGCTGGATGCTAGAACAGAAGAGCAATATTTTAAAAATTCAAGGTGATAATTATATTCAACCTAGTGTTCTGTACTCAACCAAATTATTGATTGAGGGTGTAAGGGAGTATACAGATATTTTCTGACATGAACGTCTCAAAACTTGTTCCCACTACACATCTTCTCTTAGGAAGTAATAAAGGATGTGCTTTATAAAATGAGGAGTCAGTCAAGAAAAAAAGAAAGGCATGGACTTTAAAAAACAAGGTGTTTAATGCTTGGGTTAGAGAAGTGGAAAAAAGAAGGCAAAGAATGAAAGCTATATAACAGGCCTGGAGATCAATGGGTCCAGACAGGAACAGAGGACTGAGGGTCACTGGGAAAGAGGATTCTGGATGGATGAATGGAAGAAGAAAGAGCAAGCAGCAGAAATGGATGAAGTATTTGCAACTGTTGTTGAACATTTGTAAAAACTGTAAAAAGCTCTATTGGGGTAGTTGGGGAAAAAGTGATAAGAATGGCTAAAATAAAAAAACATAAGGAACAACAAGGGTGATAAGGATGTGGAGAAAACGGAAATTTTATGCACTGTTGTTGGGAATGCAAACTGCTGCAGCCATTATAGAAAACCATATGGAGTTTCCTCAGGATGTCATAAATAGATCTACCCTATGAGCCAACAATAACACTACTGGATATTTACCCCCAAAATACAAAAACACTAACTCAAAGGGGTACATGCACACCTATGTTTATAGTATCAGTGTTTTTAACAGCCAAATTATGGAAATAGCCCAAGTGTCCACGATTAGATAAATGGATAAACACACACACATATGTGTGTCTATATCTATATCTATCTATATCTATCTATATTCAGCCATAAGAAAAGAGTGAAATATTGCCATTTGCAATGACATAGATGGAGCTTGAGAGTATAATGCCAAGCAAAATAAATCAGAGAAAGACAAATACCGTATGATTTCATTCACATATGGAATTCAAGAAACAAAACAAATGAGCAAAGAAAAAAAAAAGAGAGAGAGAAAGATACAAACCAAGAAACAGACTTTTCACTACAGAGAACAAACTGATGGTCACCAGAGGGGAGGTGAGTGGGCGGATGGGTAAAACAGGGGATGGGGATTAAGAAGTGCACTTGTGATGAGCTTCAGGTGATATGTGGAACTGTTAAATCACTATACTGTACCTGAAACTATCACACTATATATTAACTATACTAGAATTAAGATAAAACTTAATGAAAAAATGGTGATAAGTACTATTAATTTGAGAAAGTTAACTCCGGGAAAAGCTTTAAGTTCAATAAGAAAGGGTATGAAATCACAGTATTGATATATAATTAAATATGTTTGATATATAATTAAGAAGTTAAGGATGGTGTAAAAAAGCTAAATGCTTAACTTCCATAATAGGAATTCAATATAAACGGTCTTAAATTTATAAAACAAGATATAGCAGTTTAAGCCTCTTACTTAGAGATAGGGAAATGATTACCAGGAGAAGTAGATAAAGTGGTTGAAAGAGGTTGGCTCCAAGGAGTAGGACTGGGGATATGATGGTGAGTGGGGCAATAGATTATCATTTTTCAGTATAATCCAGTTTATTTGATTAAAAAAGGGCATTTACTCTTTAGATTAAATAAAGCAACTAATCTTAGCAGTTCTTCCCATGCAGTTTTTCTTGATGCCTCCCATATGATCTAAATGACTTGTCTTTCCATCTCTTTGCCCCTGAATTCCCCTCCCCTATTTTGTGCTCATTTGCATTGTATGATTTGTAATGCAAGTTTTTTTTTTTTTAATTATTTACGGTCTGGGTTTTGTCACTAGATGATGAGCTTTTTGTCTGTAGGGACTAAGTGAGAGGTTTCCCCAAATCTCTTGGTTCATGTTGCCCTTTCTTTCTCAGTCATTTCTTTATTGGGTCCCTAGCCTAAAAGAAATAGCAACTCTGTTTATCGTCTAATTAGATCAAAATAATTTTAAGATACCTTTTATAGATATAAGTGTTTCAGGAGCTTATAGGCATGGTTTTCATACAGGAAAAGCCCCAGTTTGTGTCCATTAAAGCAGGAGCAGGAGTTAATGTCATCACTACACAGATTGCTGCAACAGCTAGCCACAATAATAATGGAAATGGAAAATTAAAAAAGAAAAAGACTAACCTAGAATTCTGCCCCTCATATAACCACTTGTTTTCATCGATATGTTCCTATATAATCCTTGTCCATACATGGACCTATTTTTATATATAATCAGCAAAGATGTATTGTGATTTATTCACCCATTTAAGATTTTATCCCATGTTATTTTCCTTGCTCTGGTGCTTGGCTTTCGTAGTGGTTGTTTTAATCAGCTATATATTTCATCACACTGTATTTATTTAACCATATCCCAGGGAATGGATATATTGATTGAATTTTTCTTACTCTACAATTCACATCTTTCTATACCTATCTTCATTATCCTTTTTGATTATTTACATAAAATAATTCCTTAGTAGAGGCAAAAATGGACATGAAGTTTCAGAGTTTTAGAATCTTAGAACTGGGAAAAAGTTGCTACAACAAATCTCAAATTCAAGGCAGAGATGACTTGTAAAGCAACATGCCTTTTCCTGACTCCTCCCAATAAACCTCATTTTCTCATGTGGCAGTTCATCTAATTTATTTACAAAACAAGAATTTGAAAATGCTTACTTTTATGAGCCCAAAAGAGGAACATTTACTCTACTTATTGGTCTTGATTTTGCCCTCAGGAGCTGCACAAAATGGGTGTGTTCTCTCTTTCCACATGGCAGCCTTTCAAATATTTGAGGATGATGATTGTGGACAAGTGACCTTTGCACGGTGCTTCAACTAAAATATTCTTCATCCATGACTCTGAATCTTCCTACTCACTCACCTTTGCCATTTTCTGCCCCAATTACCCAAACATCCTTCTCTCCTTGCCAATCACTCAGAGTCCCCCAGCCTTGTTCATGGGCTGCCTTTCAGGTCTGTGCCACTGTACTGTGTTAAGTATGTGTGCAATGCCATCATTGCTATTGTGTATCACTAGGAAACAGACAAAAGCCATTACCAATTAAATGTTGACATGTCATCAATTATAAGGCACACCTCATTTTCAGAAATGTTAAAACATGAAAAAATATTTTAGAATCAGTGAAATATAGCAAGGAAATTGTTTCTGTCTACTTACTAAAAAGCTGGAGTTTTAAACTATGCTTCAACTTTACCATTCATGGACACTCCGATATGAGGATATTGGAAATCTTATACTTGCCAACACAAACACATCTTCCCTTCACTCTCACCCTATATTTGTTAAATTATTACTATGGCATTGTCAAAATCCGTGTCGTCTGTATTTAGAGCTATTACCATAAATTCAACAGGTTTTCAGACTTAATCTGGTTTGATATTCGTAACCAGTACTTTGAGTGGAGTTTCTCTATACTTGGACTTTGACTTTGCAATACAGTGGTTTGATGCTGTTGTTCCTATTATTCTTATTATCAGTGACTATTAGAACTGTATTGCTATCCTTAGGGCGTGGGAGATGCCTTTATAATGCACACACACATGCAGGCACACAGATCCAAACCACATCACACATGACAAATCCCCTGTCTCTGCCCAAGCAGGCTCTCTTACAAGGTTACAAACTAGGAAAGCAACCAATATCAGAGAAAGCCAGCTACCTTGGGAATACTATTTCCAGGTCCAGGAGCCACACTGCATGGCACAAATTGGTAATCCAAAGCTGCCCTAGAAAGAAACCTTTCACATAGGGGGGATCCCTCCTTAATGACCATCACCCAGCTATCCCATTCCCCTACCCACCTCCCCTACAGCAACCCTCAGTTTGAGGGTTACATGACCTTTTATATAGTTATTCCATTTGGGAGTTTCACTCATGGAAATAATCACAAAAAGTTTATTAATATTATTATAATTATCAACATGTAAATGAACCCTATTGACTATCCATGAGACTTCAGAAGAAAGAAATACAGTTTTTGTAAGTCATATTCTTTAAGGAGGTAGAATTGTAAGCAAACTTCATTTAAAAAATATTTTGAAGGGTGCCTGGGTGGCTCAGTGGGCGAAGCTTCTGCCTTCACTTCAGGTCATGGTCTTAGGGCTCTGGGATCAAGTCCTGCATCAGTTCCTCTGCTCAGCAGGGAGCTTGCTTCTCCCTTTCTCTCTACCTACCACTCTGCCTACTTGTGTTCTCTGTCTCACAAACAAACAAACAAATAAATAAATAAATAAAATCTTAAAAAAATAAAAATAAAAAATATTTTGATGGAGGGTTCATAATATCTGTAGTAAGTGTGTATTTATAAGAGGAGAAAAAAGAAAAATAAATATTATTTAGGAATAATACTTGTCTACGGCCATACCACCCTGTACGCACCCGATCTCGTCTGATCTCGGAAGCTAAGCAGGGTCGGGCCTGGTTAGTACTTGAATGGGAGGAATAATACTTGGTCCCTCAAGAAAGCATAATCTTCAATGGTATAATTTACATAAATGCAGACACCCGTGTTTTTTGTCATTTTTTTTGAGGACCTTGTATTGGTTGAAATGCTCATAAATATTGCCTCATTTAAAGTAATTTGCATTATAACCTTATGAGGCAGGTTTAATTATCTTCAATTTATGGATGACACTACCTAGATTCAGAGAGATTATACATAAACCCTAAGGGCCACCAGTTAATAGTCAGGGACAGAGTCAGGACATAAACTTTCTGACTCTAAACTACAAATGCCAGTGTCAGAGTTATGAGGTCATTGTCCTGTAGACACCAGCAGAACAATCTGCTATTTTATTATTTTAAAAAAAGTGAAATTATTATTTCAATAATCTATCTCATTTAAACCTTACAGCAACCCATTGAGTAAATGATAGTATTATTAAATATCGTCCTTTGTGTTATTATTACAAATTATTTCAATCAGAATATGTAATGTTCAGTATATCATTCATTCCTTGAACCAAATATTCCAGATGCCTACAACATGCCAACCATTATTTTAGGCACTGGTGATACCACAATTAACCAAAATCCTGCCATCACGCAGTTTTCATTCTTCTTTCAGAAACACAGAAAACAAAAATACTAATATATGATATGGAAAGTGATTATAAATGCTAGGAATAAAAGCATATATGGGAAGGGGCTTTCCCCATGTCATGATCCTTCCCTATGTCTGAGTTCTGATCGTTGAACTGTGTGTGGTTACTCTGTCCTAAGGTGAAGAAGCTGGGAGAGTAGAAGTTTTGGGGAGCAGAGTGTGTATAGAAAATGAAGATCTTAAGTTTGAGATGCCTATTAGACACCTAATGGAGATGTCAAGTGGGCAGTTATAGGAGTTTGAAGTTTAGATGAAATACCATGGCTGTTGATGTAAATTTGGGAGGCATTGGCTTATAGATGGTGTTACTAAAAGGCATGGAATTAGATGCAATTACCTAGGAAGACGGAGCACACCAATATTTAAAGAAGAGAGGAAGACTGGGAGGCACCAAAGGAGAATGAAAAAAAGAGGAAGATAGAAGAAAACCAGGAACCATGGTGCTCTTGAAATCATTTATTGAAAAATCTCCAGATTAGAATATAGCTCTTCTGACTCCTAGTGTTGTTTTATTCCCAGTTACTGAAGAGTTTTATATTGCTTTTCTTCTCTTTTTATGCTTATCATTTTTTGTCCCTAAAAGAGTAATTTAAATAATAATTGAAGTGGTAGATTTGCCAGATGGTAATTGCTAAAATTACTTCCTTTACTTTTTAAGTCTTTTGGGCACCAGTCCAGTTTTCTATAACCTTCAAACATATGTGTAAATAGTTCAGCGAGTTCATTATCTAACTCCCTGAACAGCGAAGCATGATATCATCCAAAAACCAATTCTCACTCCCATAAAATGGAGCAATGAACCATTTACCTTAAAAGACCTTCACGAGAGGGTTCATATACTTATGTGGTCCTTCAAAATTCATGCTTTGCTATTTATTTTTATTTTTACGTTTTTTCCATCCTATAGAGGTATAACCTTTGTATAATAAATTGAACTAATTTTAAGCTCAATGGATTTCTACACCTGTATACACCCATCTACCCACATACAGATCAAGATTTAGAAACTCGTTAGCACACAGAAGCCTCCATCATGTCCTGTCCCAGTCAATACCCATAGTCCCTCTTCCCCCTTCACTATTCTGACTTACATTATGATTGGATAGTTTTGCCTGTCCTTGAACACAATATAAATGTGTATATATTATAGAATTATAGAATAAATCCTATTATAGAATTATAGAATATTTTCTCTTCATGCCTAATTCTTTTATGCAACATAATGTCTGTGAGAGGCATCCATATCATTGCATGTAGTAGTCATTCTTTTTAAATTTCTCTCTAGTGTTGCATTTTATGAATACACTGAATTGATTTATACATTCTATGTGATGGACATTTGTGTTGTTTCCAGTGTTTGGGTATTATGATCAAAACTCTTGTGGTACACACACACACACGTGTTTCTCTTGGAGTATTTCTTTGGAGTGAATTGGTGGGTCATAGTATATATATATATATATATATATATATAAGCCATATATATATATATTTATATTTGTATAAAATTCTCTCTATATAGAATTGAATATATATATATAGAATTGAATGTATATATAGAATATATGAATTGCTGGGTCATACCATATATATAAAAGACATATATATATCTATATATAATTCTAGCCTCTAAGAAATGCAAATTAAAATAATGAAGTATCATTTATTGCTTCCAAATTAGAATATATTTTAATGTATAAAGTAGCCACTACATTCCATTCTCACTTTCATACATTGCTGGTGGGTGTATAAACTGATATGTCCTTTTTAGAAAATATTTTGTTAGTAGATAGCAATAATGTCCTTTAAAATTTTTTTTATCCTTAAAAATTTTTATAGCACTTGAACTAGAAGTCCTTCCATTTTTTCTTCTTTTTTCTGTTTGGAATATATCCTAAGGAAATAATCTTAAATACTGTTAAAAGTTTATGAGCCAAGGTATCTACTGAAGAACTATTTGTAGTGAAAAACACAATGGAAACGAACTATATCCAACAATAGGAAACAAAGTAAATTATATAACAATCTTTCAGTGGGATTTTTTTTAAAGATTTTATTTATTTGACAGACAGAGATCACAAGTAGGCAGAGAGGCAAGGCAGAGAGAGAGGAGGATGCAGGCTCCCTGCAGAGCAGAGAGCCCAGGACCCTGGGATCATGACTTGAGCCGAAGGCAGAGGCTTTAACCCACTGAGCCACCCAGGCGCCCCAAGATATATGGTATTTTGTCTATGAAGAGTTTATAACGGTATAGGGACATGGTTTGCTACAATGGCAAATTTAAAAAGCAGAACATGTATTTAAGTTTGAACATATCTCTGAGAAAAATAATATATAACACAAAGAGAATAAAGCCTTAGGAGGAAATAGCAACACAATGTTAATGCTCACCAACTAAATGGTAGATTACTGGGTGATTATTTTCTCTCTTTTGAAAATTTTCTGAAATGGTTTGTCTTTGTTTAAAGATTTTGAAATGTAAGTCTCCATTTGCATTGTCAGTGGCAGGATGGGATACTGGTTAAGTGTATGATTCCAAAAGCCCTATTACCTGGGTGCAAATCCTAGATTCCTGGTTTCATTGCTTACTAGCTGTGTTTTGTTGAGTAAGTCTCAGTTCCATTTAATTCACCAAGTATTTGTTGAATGGCTAGTATGTGCTGGGCAATGTTCAGCAAACAAATGGATAACATTCCCTGTACTCATGGAGCTTCCAATTCTTTTGTGTGACATCTGCAAAACAGTTGCCAGCAGAGTGTCTAATCACAGAGTGGTAACAAGCCAACCCTGGAGAAGTGTCTGAAACAGGAGCGCTCGAGAAGTGCTAACAGTTCCAAGTGTTACTGTATTTATGGGGTTCTACAATTTCCAACTTCTCTTTCAGCTAAAAAAAAAAAAGTACCTCTTTCTGAAGGAATGCATTTGAAATGATGTGCACTTAATCACTTCTGCTGGTCACTTGAGAGCGACACTGATTAGTGTCCCAATTAGCTCTTTTTTGCTCTGTACTAATCACAGATCATGGGTCCTGGCTGTGGCCAAGGTAGAGCCCACTTTCCCCAATACTTCCTAAGAATTCCTGCTTCCTTATATTCTTCTCAGTCATAAAATTATTTTTAATTATATTTTGTAATAGTGTGTATCAATTTGTTTTCAAAACCAGTAGTGTTTTAGTTTTCTAAGCTGTCATAGTGGACACAAATGCGGGGCTTAAACAAGACATTTATTCTCTCACCACTCTGGAGGTCAGAAGTGTCAGCAGAGCCTCACTCCCTCCAGAGGCTCTTAGCCTTTTGGGATAGCTGGTGGCTTCTGGGAGCCACTGGTTGTCTCCGGCTATTGCAGATATAACCCCAATCTCTGTGTCCATGTTTTCTTGTGGCCCCTTCTTTGAATCTCTCTCTGTTCATGTCTCTTTTTATAAAGATATCAGTTATTGGATTTAGGTCCAACCCTAAATCCTGGGTGATTCCGTCTGAGAACCTTAACTAATTACATTTCAAAAGACCCTATTTCCAACTACGGGCACATTGTGAGATTCTGAGTGAACACGAATTTTGTGTAAATACTCTACAACCCACTCTACAAGTAGCAATAATAATATTATTATCAACAATACTACTCTTGTGATTTTTAAGTCCTTAAACTTAATACAGGTTATAAGTACAGTAATGGTTTCCTTACACACATGCAGTTCGTTGCCTTCTTATAAAAAGTAGATGGAACTCAGGTTTTTTAACAGTGTGATTTTGAGGAGCATGAGCTGGAAATGTTATGGAGCACTGGGTGTGGTGCATAAACAATGAATTCTGGAACACTGAAAAGACATTACAAAATAAATAAAATTTTAAAAAAAGAAACAAGAAAGGGAGGCATATCATGAAAGAGACTCTTTAAAAAAAAAAAAAAGATTTTATTTGTTTATTTGAGAGAGAGAGCAACCAGGAGCAGGGGAAAGTAGCAGAAGGAAAGGGAGAAGCGTGCTTCCCACTGAGCATGGAGGCTCACATGGGGCTCAATCCCAGGACCCTGTGATCATGACCTGAGCCAAAGGCAGATATTCAATGGACTGAGCCACCCAGGTGACCCTAAACTTCTTGAAAGAATTTTTTAAACATATAATGTATTATTTGTTTCAGGGGTACAGGTCTGTGACTCATCAGTCTTACACAATTCACAGCACTCACCATAGCACATACCCTCCCCAATGTCCATCACCCAGCTACCCCATGCCTCCCACCCCCCTCCCCTTCAGCAGCCCTCAGTTTGTTTCTTGAAATTAAGAGTCTCTTATGGTTTGTCTCTCTCTCTAGTTTTGTCTTGTTTCATTTTTCCTCCCTTTCCCTATTATCCTCTGTTTTGTTTCTTAAATCCCTCATATCAGAGAGATCATATGATAATTGTCTTTCTCTGATTGACTTATTTTGCTTAGCATTATACCTTCTAGTTCCATCCAGGTCATTGCAAATGGCAAGATTTCGTGGGTTTTTTTGATGGCTGCATAGTATTCCATTGTGTATATATACCACAGCTTCTTTATCCATTTATCTCTTGATGGACATCTGGGTTCTTCCCATAGTTTGTCTATTGTGGACATTGCTGCTATAAACATTTGGGTGCATGTGTCCCCTTGGATCACCACATTTGTATCTTTGGGGTAAATACCCAGTAGTGTGACTGCTGGGTAATAGGGTAGTTCTATCTAGTATATTTAAGAGACTCTTAACTATAGAGAAAAAAAACTGAACATGGATGGAGGAAGGTGGATGGGGATGGGTTAAATGTGTGATGTACAGGGGCACCTGGGTGGCTCAGTGGGTTAAGCCTCTGACTTCGGCTCAGGTCATGGTCTCAGAGTCCTGGGATCAAGCCCCACATCAGGCTCTCTGCTCAGCGGGGAGCCTGCTTTCCCCTCTCTCTCTGTCTGTCTTTCTGTCTACTTGTGATCTCTCTCTCTCTGTGTCAAATAAATAAATAAAAATCTTTAAAAAAATGTGTGATGTACATTAAGGAGGACACTTGTTGTGATGAGTACTGGGTGTTATATGTAAGTGATTAATCACTAAATTCCACTCCTGAAATCAGTATTACACTATATGTTAACTAATTAAAAGTTTAAAGAAAAACTTCAAGCAAAACAAACAAAAAAGAAGACATTATTGGCATGATCCTGGCAGCTATACCAAGAGATATTTATTCATGAACTACAAAGAGTATACTGAATATAATTTTTAAATATTAGGCATATTGTAGTTTTTGTATTACATGAAGTGAGAAAGTACTGAACACCATTCTAAGTAAATATTTTAATTTCACAAAGGCAAAAAGAATTAAAAAATAAAATGTGATGAATTTAATTAAAGAAAATAATTTGACATATATAATTATATATATACATGCATATTTGTCATGTAAGTGTTTTAAATTTATACAATTATATTACATAACCTTTTAATTTTTAATCTTTCACAAATTTGGATACTATCTTTTTTAAAAGAGCAGAATTTAAGATAGTGAAGAAATAGAAATTTCTAGGTATAATGTAAAATGATCATATGTTATTACGGGTTTTCTCTTTTTTGTTTAAGTCCCAGATCAAACAAAATATTGTATATTACCAGAGGGGAATTGTTGTTCACTGTTATTTGTGATATTTTGAAACTATATTTTAATACAATTTTATGCCTCAAATTAAAAAAAAAAAAAGGAATGGTGCATCCTAAGAAGCTTCAGTCACTGGTTTTGTAAAGCTTTGGGAAGACTCCTGTATCTCTACAAGAAGTGAGATCTGAAAGGGTTAAGGGCTGTGTCTAATGCAAATGTACAGGAAAAACAGGAAATAAGTGAGGCATCTAAACATTTGGACAGAGGTTTTGTTTTTCTTTGTCATTTCTCTTGATGATGTAGACATTCTGAAAATCCATTATTCACACTAAATCTTTCCATATGCCAACCTAGTTAAAGGTGGTTCCTTATGATTGTTCTGTTGGTCATTGGGATGTTTTCCTAGTCATTGAACCTTTTTAAATTTTGACATCTCAGTTGAAGCAATTTCCAAGAGCACTTACTATAAGATGAACATTCAGGGATTAATTTCTGACATTTGTAAATTTTACAATGTTTTATAGTTTTGTAAATGAGAAGTAATAAAGGGAGTCTTCAGACTGCAAATGCCTTTACTCTGTTCTGATCAAGTAGCAACACCAGTGTTTAGGACAATGGCATTTTTTCAAAAAAATATTTATTGACTACCTCCTTTATACCATGCCCTGCCAATGTGTTGGGAATACCACAGTGACCAAAGCTGTGCACCTTCCCTTAGAGAGATCTGTCTTTTGGGTCAGATAAACAAGGAAACAGGCATTCAGAAAATAGAGAAGGAGGTGAGATAGGGAAGAGTTCTAAGATACAAGCAAGCAGAGTACTGTAGCTGTTAAGAGAAAGGACATCTAATTTAATCTAGATTGGTGGGGTATTATAAAATGCTTATTGGTGGAAGTTCTTAACTAAGCAGAGATCTCTGGAGCCAGGGGGCTCACTTATAATTGTTCAATAGATCTTTGTCTGAGGGGAGTGAAAGAATGCGCTCACAGCCTTTCATGCTTCCAAGAAGAGTGTCATTTCACTAGAACAACTGTTTGAATCAATAGGGGAGTCCACTGGTGTTTGCACAGGTAATCAGAAATTTAGAGAATCCCCCAGAATTCACAAACCAATACAGCACAGGTGAGCTAACACCTGGAACATATTGTATAATGTCTTGTTTAGAAGAAAGCCCAACATAGTTTTCTCCATGTGGTAAGTGTTCAACTAATGGTGGTTAACAGCAATGATGAGGATTTATTAGGCATAGTCAAATGTCAGTAATTAGATGAATTTGAGTTTTATTATAAAAATTAAAATAGCTGGAGGTCCAGGGAGGAAACAATTTGTAATGAAGCTTGTGTCTTTTAGGTATTGTTCTTTTCTTTTTCCTTTTCTTTTCTTATTTTTTATTACCTTATCTTTTCTTTTCTTTTTTTTAAAGTTGCTTGTGTGTATATGTGTGCTTAGATTGATCTTTTTAAAAATAGAACTGTGGTGAACAAATTAAGCTTTTAAAAATTAACTTGATTTTTTTAAAATTATGTGAAACATTTAGAGAAAGCAAAAAGGAATGATATGACAATATCCACAAGCCCACTACCCAGCTTTGTCAAATCTTAACATAGTTGAACCATTTGCATCAAATAATACTTCTTAAGAAGTAACCATCACATTGGAATGAGCACCGGGTGGTATATAGGAGTATTGATTGGATCACTGTATTTTACATCTAAAACTAATATTACACTGTGTGTTAAGTAACTGGAACTGAAATAAAAATTTAAAAAAATAGAAAAGAAATAACCTTCACAGAAACAGTTCAATTCCCTGAATGTTGTCCCATCCTGTTTCCTTTTTCATTAATTAGAGATAAAAAACTGCTAAATCCTGTTAGAAATGTTATTGTAAGCTAGGTGTTTGCCATTATCTAGTTGTCTACCATAATCCAAATTCTCCATTTATTCCTAGAACAGATGAATCTTGATTTTTATAAGGAAGATTTTGTTGTCTAGTTGCTCTTGCAGTAAGTATACTCTTAGTACTAAGATTTGATCTTTAAAAGGAAGCAGTGGTATTTTGTCAACTGCTTGGAAATCTCCTTAAAAATAAGAGAAAACATCTTCTTTGCCCCTTCATCCTGTTAATGGAATTTAGACATGATGGTTGGAGTTACAACATATATCTTGGACCCTACAGAGCAGAGACATTCTCTGATGATGGAGAAACAGCTGGAAGAAGCCTGGGAACTTAATTACCTCAGAGGCTGGCCATATGAAAAAAACATAGACTGTCAGGCTTGTTGTTATTTCTTCAGTCTTTGTGTCTAATAGTTGAATCTAACTGTAATCTACAGCACATCAATAAAGAATATAAATATATATTTTAAAAGATTTTATTTATTTATTTGACAGACAATGATCACAAGTAGGCAGAGAGGCAGGCAGAGAGGGAGAAGCAGGCTCCTTGCTAAGCAGGGAGCCTGATGTGGGGCTGGATCCCAGGACCATGGGATCATGACCTGAGCCGAAGGTGGAGGCTTTAACCCACTGAGCCACCCAGGTGCCCCAATAAAGAATATATTTTTATATTTAATATATTAGCATACTAGTCTTAACATTTGAAAAAAAAAGAAAAAAAACTGATTTTTTTCTTCAAAGTTATATTTTTGAGATTTAGCCATCTTCATACACTTAGCATTAGTTCATTGCTTTTTGGTTTATAATTTCTTAAATAATTTATTTAATTATTTCCTATTGATAAATATTTAAGTGGTTTCTAATATTATAATAAACATAAAGTGAACATTTTTTAGCAGTCTTCCTTCTGCACTTCTTCCTTCTGCACTATTGTAGAATTTCTTATTGACTTTGGTATGTAGATCTAATATCCAGAAACTTTGCTGAGCTTTCTTTTTAATTCTAAATAGTTGTCCTATAAATTATCGTGGTGTTTCATGAGAAAATTTTGCTGTGTGAAATAAGGACAGGTCAACTTCTTCCAATTTCTGTACTTCTTACTTCTTTTTTCTTATCTTATTGCATTGTCTGGGGCCCCCAGTACAGTGCCAAATGGAATCAGAGAAAGAGGACATCATTATCTTGTTTCTTCACTTAACTTGAATACTTTTAAAGCAATGTTTACTAGATATTCTATTTGTAGTTATTTTAGGTTAAATATATTTTTATTTTACTACCAGTTTCTTAAGCATTTTGTCTTGAATGATTTCTGAGTTATATTGCATACTTTCCCTATCTCTATTGAACTTTTTTCTTTTAATTTTTAATTAAATTAATATGGTATTAATATTTTAATATGGTATATTACATTAATGAATTTTTATATTTTCCTTTTTTACCTTAATTTGATTTACACAGTATCACATGAACATGTTTTAAAAGTCAAATAGTTCTATAGTAGTAGAACCCACTCCTAATTATCAGACTCCAGGGGTAATCTCTTTCAAATCTTTCAGTGTCTCTTTGTATTTACCCACCTCCCCAACCCCTCAGTATTTCTAGATCACATGAATATATTTCTGTTTCTTGTTTTTTCAATTTTAGATATTACTATACTACTATTTTTTCCATTTTAGGTATTATCTATTTATTTTTTACTGAAGATAAATAATTTGCTTTCTATCTCTCTCTCTTCCAGTATAATCATATTTTTTGTTTAAATGAGTATTTACATTATGGTATGTAAATTTTATTCACCACTGAGCAATGTAGGATACTAAAATTAATTTTCCTTTCTTGTTTACAAGTATATACTCTAGGTATTGTTTTCTCTAGAGTTAATAAATTCCTTATTGCTTAATTTCTTAGTATACCTATTATTAATTCATTCTAAAACTCACAAAAGTATAATAAAATCTCTTTTTAGTATATGCAGAAACTTTAAGCAATATATCAGGAGTGTATGGGTGTGTGTATGAGAGAAAGAGAGAGAGAGAAAATGACTAGACAAAAAAAAAGACAGGTGCACCTCTCCTGAAGTCTTTGTGCACTGATCTGTTCTCACCTATGGACCTGTAGAGCAGCTGTTGCCTGGGATATCCTTTTCTCATCATCATGAGAATTACCTTAGCATCCTTAATATCCTGGGTTGAAGTCCCTATACTTTTGGATCCACTGTTTTCTCTTTTTAAGTTTACTACTTTGTTAGAACACACCCTTTGTTATCTTTCTGAATCCATGACAAATGAAAGGATGTTGCCAGTTTGGAAAACTCTTTGCTTTACCTCCACATTTGATTGATAGCTTGTACTGGTATAGACTTCTACGTTTAAGATCACTCTCCTTTTAGGATCTTTGGCTGTTCTAAAATTTTACAATTCTATACCGTGGTGTCTTTTTTCATTTATTGCACCGGGATGGAGCTAGGTGCTCAGTGATGCCCTTCAATCTCTACACTCATGTTCTGCAGTTCTGGGAAGTTCTTCTTCTTCTTCTTCTTTTTTAAAGATTTATTTATTGGACAGGAGAGAGATCACAAGTAGGCAGAGAGACAGGCAGAGAGAAGGGGAAGCAGGATCCCTGCTGAGCCGAGAGCTCAATGTGGGGCTCCATCTCAGGACCCTGAGATCATGACCTGAGCCGAAGGCAGAGGCTTAACCCACTGAGGCACCCAGGTGCCCCTAGGAAGTTCTTGTATTATCTCTTTGGTTTTTTCTTTCTCTGTGTATCTCTATTCTCCTTTTTCTTCCCTTCTAGATTTCCTAATTTTAGCTGTTGGCCCTCTTAAACAGGCCTTCTTTTTAAAAAATATTTCCTACATTTAGTTTTTTGAACTATGGTTCTGGGAGATTGCCTCAGTGTATCTTCCAAATATTATATTGAATTAGAAATATTTGTAGTTATATTTTTAATTTTGATGAGCTCTTTTTTGTTTGTCTTATAACTGTTCTTTTCAAATAGCACTCATTCCTGTTTCATAGTTTTAATAGCTTTTACTTCTCTGGTATATTTTTATGTTTTTTAAAGATGATTTTTTCTGATTCCTTTAATCTCTTTCTTTTTTTTTTAAATAATTATGTTGGTCTGCTTTTTATATTAATACTATTTTTCAAGAAGTTGGTGATTCTTTGCTGTCCATTTATATTGGGGGAAAAAAAGGCCTTTAAAAGCTCATTGAAAACCCAGTTTGTGGAGTCAGGATTTGCTGAGTGGTGGGCTTCACTACTAGGCAATTGAGCAGATAGCTATTTCCTTGCAGAATTTCTAATTGTCCAATAACTGTAGGTCTTTTCACTTGGGCTTATCTGTCTTCCATGGACATTCCAGTATCCTTTGGTCTCTTGTCTGTGGGCACAAACCTGGCTGATGGATTTCTGGGAACTGAGTGAAAAATGAGTGCTGGGCTTTTATTTTTAGCATTTTTAGTTCTGCATCTTCTCTCAACTATCCCTGGTGTCCCTGAGTCCAAAGTCTTCTGGTTCAGTGGCTCCAGTGTTATACTTGCAAACTTTTGTGGCCCTGGAGATGAGTGGAATGGGAACATTAGTTATGTCATTTGGGGCATAGGACACATATTCTTATACATATACACACTTTTAACCATTCCTTCTAGTATCTGTTCCACGGTATCTCCAACTGGAGTAAGTATTTCTTTTTTTTTTTTTTTTCTGATTTTAGGATTATAACATTTTATTTTATTTTATTTTTTGGGGGGTTTAATTTTTGTTTTTTTTTTTAATTTTTTTAAATTTCTTTTCAGCATAACAGAGTTCATAGTTTTACACCACACCCAGTGCTCCATGCAATGCGTGCCCTCCACAATACCCACCACCTGGCTCCCCCAACCTCCCACCCCCTGCCCCTTCAAAACCCTCAGGTTGTTTTTCAGAGTCCATAGTCTCTCATGGTTCATCTCCCCCCCTCAATTTCCCTCAACTCCCTTTTCCTCTCCATCTCCCCATGTCCTCCGTGTTATTTGTTATGCTCCGCAAATAAGTGAAACCATACGATAATTGACTCTCTCTG